>JAOBAT010126321.1:0-12856 GCA_026413305.1 Hydrozoanthus tunicans
TGGGGAATTCATGGTCTTAGATAGAGCCATGAAAATTTATTTCTCTGTTTTCATTGGCCATGAAAATGCCTTTCATGTGATATTCACAGAAAATTCATGGGATTTTCAGAAAACTGGAGTTCAAAGTGTAATTTTTCCCTGCATCACTCAGAGCCACCCATTGGACGTCCTGAGAAATTTCCTGATTTTCCTCTCACAATTAATTTTTCTTCCCTACATCACTAGGATCACAGATTGGACTTCAATTGAGGCCCAGAGGAGTTTCCAGGTTTCCTTCTCACAATTACTTCTTCACTGCATCACACAGGATCACAGATTGAATTAAATTGAGGCCCTGAAAAAACTCCAGATTTCCCTCTCACAATTAATTTTTTCCCTGTATAACTGAGGATCACAGATAGGAGTTCAATTGAGGCCCTGAGAAGTTTCCAGGTTTCCTTCTCACAATTACTTCTTCACTGCATCACTCAGGATCACAGGTTGAACTACATTGAGGCCCTGAAAAAACTCCGGATTTCTCTCTCACAATTAATCTTTCTTCCCTACGTCACTCAGGATCACAGATTGGACTTCAATTGAGGCCCAGAGAAGTTTCCAGGTTTCCTTCCCATAATCACTTCTTCACTGCATCACTCAGGATCACAGATTGAACTTCCATTGGGGCCCTTAAAAATTTCCTGGTTTACCTCTCCCAATTAATTTTTTCCTGGCATCACTCAGGATCACAGATTGGACTTCAATTGAGGCCAGGAGAAATATTGAGGCTTGCCTCTCAGAAATATTCTTCTCTCACAAATATTCCTCCCAAACATGTCACTCATTGTCACAATTGGGACTTCCATTGAGGCCCTGAGAGATTTCCAAGTTTCCCTTTCACAATACTCTCCTAAGCATTGATCAAGGTCACACTTAGGTCTTCCATTGAAGACCTAAGAAATTTCAAAGCTTCCCTCTCATACCGGTAATTACTCCTTCCAAAAGCATCACTAATTGTCACACATTGGACTTCCTTGTTGCCCAGAGAATTCTCCAGGTTTCTGTCTGTCACAATTACTCCTTCCAAACATCTTTCAAGGTCACAAATAAGAGTTCCATCAAAGACCTAAGAAATTTCAAGGCTTCCCTCTCATAACTACTCCTTCCAAAAGCATCACTCATCGTCACACATGGGACTTCCATAGCGGCCCTGAGAATTCTCCAGGTTTCTCTCTTACAGTTACTCCATCACTTACAGCTTATCACTTGTTGTCTCACATGGGACTTCCATTGTGGCCCTGAGAAATTTCCAGGCTTCCATCTCAAATTTATCCCTTCCAAGCAAAATTGCTAGTTTTTTAGGTTCAAAGGGAGGTTCAACTTTTATGATTGTAAACACTAATGACACACACGATTAGGTTATAAAATAAACTCATGTTTAAAATGATAAGCTAAAGGTTTTTCAAAAAGTATTTGAAAACGTTTTTGACACTGTGGTTCATCTTTGAACAGTAAATAAATTCAATAAAACATGTACTCTGATTGACTGAGGAATGCTTCTAAATCTGGACAGACACCTTGAATGCTGTCATAAGTTGTTATTATAAAAGCTTTAGAAGATATTTTCATATTTCTTCTATACTCTGTTGGAGACCACAGGATTGTTGGGATAACATGAGAAAAGGTTTGTCCCCAGGACTTCCTCAACAGACTCTGCCACCCAATTTACAGTATTAAAGGTCAGTGAAACTTCTAATTACAAAAAACTTTAAAATATCACATTGCCAAGTAAGATTCTCCACACAATGGATTTTGTTAAATAGTATTACAACCACTAATTGTAATCATGCTGATGCACTTAGAGGAAATTTAAAATATTACGACTAACACAAACTATCTTATTGATACTTTAGTACCAACATTAACATTCACTGTCATTTCAATCTTTTCTCTGACAGCCCCTAATAATAGTATAGAGTGGAAAGGTGGTATAGGGTGAGAACATTTTTCAAAACTAATAATAGTACTTATAGAATTAAATAACAGTATAGGGTAGATTTATTTTAAATACAAACTTGTAAAATAAACAGTAAAATTGATAAAAAGGGTTTATAAAAAAAATTGCTACTTCTTAAATTCAAAAACAAATTGATTGACAAATGTCAACACAGGGCATAGTCTGAAAACCTGAAGTGGAAATGCACACTGCTTCCAAAACCCAGAAATCAATAATAGTACAGTCCTGGGGGAAGGGGGCGGGGGCTCCCATATGTTGTGGGTCCTCATCAAAAGAGTGAAATATACTAGTCCTAATTTCAACCCTCACCATTACTCCTAACCCTAACAGTGATTTTGAGAAATTTTGGTTGCTCGAAAAACAGGGTTTAACTCCATCATTATGGCTTGATATCAATAGTTTCGTATGCATAATTAAGCATGGGTGAGATTTAAAATTTACATGTATATTTACTTTTATCATGGACTTCAAAGTACTTCATTTTACTCACGTTGTGAATGCCTCTGAAATACTGAAGTTGGTTCTTTTCCACAGAAGGTCAGACGCTTCAAAATTCTTTTCATGCTCTCCTACTGATCTATAAACTGAAATCTGCAAATATTTCATAGAGACGTGTGTTGACTTAGTTTTTTCATACCACGGTCAAGGATTATAACTCCCTCAAAAAAATACTGCATCAATTACCATACAGTTCCCTTAATTTAAAAGCTTGAACTTTAAAGTTTATAGAAATTGATAATACTACAAACTTGGTTACCTCTAATTTCTGATCAATAAGATCGTGCGGGTAGAGACATTGATCCGTACTTCCTTTGCAGACTGGGAGACTGAACAGTGAATAGATTACGTAGAGGGAATTTAGAACATAAGCGGCAAATAAAACTAGAATTATTGTAGTAATGTTGAACTTCATGGCAGGTAGTTTTGATTCCACTAACTATTTTTTACAATGAACTTTTTAAAACACCATAATTATAGCTTCAATGAGAGAAAAAAGTAAGAAAACAGTGAAGGGTCACCATTTTTGCGAGACTCCGCTGACCAACCTCGACCCAGTACTTCTCCGATGAAGAGAGGTTTCAAAAAACTAGAAAAGAACTCAAATTTCACTTCTTTTCTGTGTATTATGATAAGGCCGAGACTGTTGTCGTTGATCGCAACTAGATGTAAGACGAGAATGAGCAGCACAACTTGCAGTGGTAGATCTCTTGAAGGAAAGGTTGCCATTGTTACTGCATCCACCGAAGGGTTTGTTCCGTGGTCATTTCAATTTATATCATATTCAGTATTAGTTTAGTTTTTTCCCCTTTTACCAACCCGTACAGGACAGTAATACGGTATCTGTATGTATTTAACACTTTTTAACATTTTATAACTGTAAACGGCCCTGTAAACCTTCAGGGAAATAATTCATTTTGAATACAGTCAGTTTATTTGATTTAATTATGACATTTTGACGTAAGTCACGAAATAACAGGTATTGTTATATGCATAGACTTTCACTCAAAAAAATGAGCACTTGATTGGTCGATTCTTGGACACATGCCCCTGATCAAATTCGGTGTTGACGTGCGCCGAACACATCACTGAAAAAATAGGCAGTCAAAGACTGCATGTGACTCAAGGCAGAGTGCATTACAACGGTAATTATTTTAAGGGAATGAAAATGCAAATTTTTTTAGGAGTAGCGACTTTAGTATTGGTTTTAGCATAGTGAACTATGATTTCAGAAGAAAAAGTTAAATAGAATCTGATCCAATTCGTAGCCTGAGCCTTCGTTCTCTTAGCCAGTGAGATCTCCTTGACGATGATCACATGTTTGAATAACTGCTAGGAACGCCTGCTTCAATTACAATCATGGTTACAACTCACTCATTCACTCATTCAGACGCAATGACATAGTGACGAGAGGCCCAATAAGGCCTTTCGTCACAAAAAAGTCTCAGTAAAAGGGAAAGTCTAAATATATAACAAAGCAGAATGTCTACTCCCTCAGGAAATAAGTTGGTTTTGTTTTCCCTGTAAACATCGGGATTCTTGGGAAAACAAAACTTACTGTTTCCCTTGGGACTATTGCTGGTTTGCACGTGACGTCATGGCGGCCATGTTGGTGATCTTGAACAAAAGAATTTTGATCATTTCTTTTGTTTGGAGCACCAACCTGGTCGCTTCATCTTTTGTTTTTGGTGTCTCTAGGGAATGGTTGCAACCCAAGAATACATTTAGTGTACAATAGGACTCGAGGTCCCCATCGAGTCTGCCTATCAGGAACTACAGTTTAACACTTTAGAATCATTTGCAGATGTTGAAGCAAAGGCAGCAGCTTTTCGGTTATTCAGCAAAGACCCTTAGTGATTGAACCCTTAGCAACTGGGCCAACTGGGTGGCGGCTGTTAATTAGGCACCAACAGTCAATGAAAGGCCGTCACTGGTGGTTTCAAAGAGGGGGCAGCTTTTGTCATAGCATCCAAATAGTGTGTACATTTTTGTTACTTTTATCAATCAGATTGTCTCTAATTCCCTTACAGCTAATGGTAAGAACTTACCTGTTGGCAAAAAATGCAAACATTTTGAAAAAAGTGATGTCATTCAAATTTGATTTCCAACAGTCGCTCTGTAGTCTAAGCTGAGTTTCAAAACTGCTCAGAATTGTTTTATTTTTTTGATAGATGCTGTACAAATGCATGAAATAGATGGTCAAATAAAAGTACTTAGCCGACCTTGCGTAAATTGTGGTGTTAATCATCTTATAGATGGGTTTTGGGATGGGTTTCTGACATACACTCCTCATGCAGCTTCATAGCAATAATAAATAAAATGACAACTTGAGCAACCGCTTATTGGAAGTCAAATTCGAATGACATCACTTATTTCAAACTGTTCGTTGTACTACTGGCAGCCTGTGGTCAAGCCTGGTCTACAGGATAATGGTACACAGGCAAGGGTGTAAAAGTTTTGTACCTTGCAGTTTACCTAAGTTCTGTATAAACAAGACAGTGTGTAATTGACTTTTACTATTGTTTGGTTTTCTGCTGTACACTATTTTTTTATTACTGTCATATAGTACTCAATATTCTTGGCATATAATGATAAACTTGCTTATTAAACTGTATAATATTTGTAACATGTATATTAAGTACTATAAAATTCTGATGCTTTTTTTCTCTCTGTATATATATTGTATTTAGCATTGGATACGCAATCGCAAAGCGTTTAGGCCAAGATGGAGCAAAAGTGGTCATCAGCAGTCGTAAACAAGACAATGTTGTAAAAGCAGTGAACTCATTGGAAAAGGAAGGAATTACTGATGTCACAGGTGTCATGTGTCATGTAGGCAAATCAGAACATCGGAAGAACCTGGTTAAAAAGGTGTGAGTTTTTGTTAAAATCTATCATTAGTTTAAGGCTTGCCTCAGATTGACTGATGTTTAGACTACAAATCACAGATTTTCAGATTTGTTTCCATGACTGTATGAAAAGAAGACATTATTGTTTTACAAAAATTATTAGCAATAGAAGTGTTTAGTAATTATGTGTTGTTCAAGAAAAATAACTTAGATTCTAACTCGTGATCATTATATTAAGGCTTGAAAAATCTCATCTTAGGCCAGTGAAGAGTATTTCCTTGTATATGGTTTCAATTGATAAGCATGCAGTCAGTGTATGTACCAATCATCAAGAAAATTAGCCAGGAATTTTTTTCTTGTAATCTGTAGCTACACGTCTATATACTAATAGTTTCATATATATATCCTTTGAATAGTCTGTATTGGCCCTCATGAGTTTAATCTAGAAAGACTTTTTATGGTGAAATAATAGTAAACTTCGATTTCTAAAGCAAGGCTCAGAATTGTAACTTTGTTTTAAAATCTTGCCAAAAGCCAGTAAATTCTAAAATCTAAAAATCTGCAGGTAGCCATCCTTCATTTTTGGTAGCAATGCATGGCTGTCACCTCCCGGGGGGGTACTTTGGGGTCAAAAGGGTAGGGACGACCGTCGGAAAAGTCCCCAAAATACCTTAAAAAATACCAAGGGATAAAATTAATTTTCCTCCCATAAAAATACCTCTCGGTTTTAAGATTACCCTAAAAAATACCAATTGAAATCTGAAAATTTTCCAAGGATAGCTAGCTGGTTGGCGTTAAGGCCTCTAGTGCTGCGCTGAATGTGATATGCAGTAAACAAAAGCACGCACATAATTGGATGTTTGCCAAAGGACTTTTGCCTTAACTTCTTGTTCAGTACACACATTTTCTAAAACATGGGACACGTTTTTAAACCCTAAAAATTACCAGGCTGTTGGTTTAACACAAGATTTCTTTTAACAACCCCTAAAAAATACCGGGCTAGCAATTTTAACCCCTAAAAAAATACAACAGTCATATCTATCATCCCAATATAGGGAGTACCCCCCCTCCCCCTCGGTGCCACCTACAGTACAGGTGGCAAGTTTGAGCTCTCAAAAGAAGATCTACTGTGTTTTTAAATAATTAGTTATTGATGCTGTTATCTTGTCATAGGCATTACAGCATTTTGGTGGGATTGATATTCTGGTTTCAAATGCTGCTGCAAACCCAGTATTTGGTCCAGTTTTACAGGTTAGTTCAGTTCAGGGTGCTTGAGATCTTTGAAATAATTAGTTCTAAAATTATACTTAAATTTCATGTTGAGTTTTAAAAGCGTATTTATTCTACTGTATCTTGTTAAACTTTTTGATTTCTGTTCTCATCTCAAGCTTACCTAAACACTAAAACATAGCCAGTCTAGATCTGTTCAGATTTCGTGTGACATTGAAACTATAATTATTTATTTATTGACCTAGACAGGGACCGGTTGTTCTAAAGCTGATTAACTTTAATCCAGAGTTACGTCTTGGCAAAACCTATTGGTTGTCATGGTAATTGACCCTGGATTAGGGCTAATTATCTTTTGAAGAAATGGGCCCAGATGTTTAAGTTATTTTTGTACTAGTTTAGTCTTAACCTAGAACAAGCCATAAAGCTTATATGACAAACATGCATGCAGTTACATCTTGGCAAAACCTATTGGTTGTCATGGTAATTGATCCTGGATTAGGGCTAATTGTCTTTTGAAGAAATGGGCCCAGATGTTTAAGTTATTTTTGTACTAGTTTAGTCTTAACCTAGAACAAGCCATAAAGCTTATATGACAAACATGCATGCAGTTACATCTTGGCAAAACCTATTGGTTGTCATGGTAATTGACCCTGGATTAGGGCTAATTGTCTTTTGAAGAAATAGGCCCAGATGTTTAAGTTATTTTTGTACTAGTTTAGTCTTAACCTAGAACAAGCAATAAAGTTTATATGACAAACATGCAAATGAATAAATTTGTTTTCCTATGTAATAGCATTCTTTAGTCATCTTGACCCTTGGTTAAGTGGGTTGACTATCTAGATTGAATTCCTACCACAGAAATGAAAGAAACAGGTCACTGGGACCATGGGAAAGGGGGAGAGGGGGGGGGGGCATGCATGCATTCCCAGCAGGTTTTGAAATTAAGAGTCCTCCTGGTATGGCTGGAAATGCTTCCTCATTTTCCTTTTCCATTTTTGACTTGTAAGAAAGAAACTATTGTATTTTATTTTCATCCCCAATTTTTCTCATAAAAATACAATCATGTATACAATCATATACTTTCAAAAACTTATTTGCCCTTACTGACTTGTCAACCTATGAATTAACGCTGGCAAGCAAAAACTGGCTAGCTTAATGCTCCTGAAAAACTCATTTGATGCCTAAATTTGACCTTTTATTGAAGCAGGCCAAACATTATCTAACAAACCTCAAACAGACTTATAACAGCACTGTAATAGTGATCTGTAGCTTTGCCCCATACAACTTACAATAATTGTAATTATTTGATCTGCTTGTTCTACAGACTTCTGAGGAAGCATGGGATAAGGTAAACAATTTTTGATATAAATGAGCAAAATGACAGACTGTATGCGTGGTCTTTGCATAAAATTATTAATTGTTTAGCACAACACAATATCTAAAGCAAACTTTTACTACTCTTTCATTAGTACTAATTATCATTCTGAACCAAATGATTATTTCAATTCATTATAAAGAATAATAAAAGTAACTTGAGTTCTTTCTTCCATAGATTTTTGACGTTAATGTGAAGTCTGCCTTTTTGTTGTGTAAAGAAGCGATACCACACATTGAAGCGAGAGGGTGAGGAAGGATACTGTCAACCATTTTTTCATTTTTGTTCAAAAAGATATCAAAAAGCCATACAATAGTCAGGTATATTGGCTTACTTATGAATCTGTAAACAGTTGCATTGATGATGGCAGTGAGTGCACTCTAAGTACTGCTGAAACAGGTAATAAGAAGAAAGGTGATTTTTGTCAAGTTAACTTAAGAATAAGGGGACCATTATTAAAGTTATTACTAATTCAGTCTATGAACCTTTGTCGATCGAATGTTATTGTACATGCATGGGTACATGTGCAACTAGTTAAACAAAGTCTTTCACATTTGCATCGACCCTGGTGCAACTACTTTTATTGAGTACCAGCCAGTCAGAGCCATAAAAATTAATTTATGAACTGACTCAGTTTGGAACTTAATTATGTAAAGTCCTTACGAAAAACCTGACTTTCCAACTTTAGTATTTGAAATACAATATATATTATCATGATTGACATATAGTTCAGTTCTTTCATTACTTTATATGCTTGTGTTTCAGGGGAGGGTCAGTTGTTTTTGTGTCCTCAATTGCTGGATATTCAGCCATGCCGGTGGGTGTTTCAAATTGTTTTGAATCAGGATAATTAGGTTTTATCAAGAGGCATTGTTATGTGATGTGGCTGCATAATCCATGACATTGTTGTTATGACTTTGTCTGAAAAGTGTTTGGTAGTCCCTGAGTTTTTACATTGATCTTGCAATTGTGGTCTGCGCAGTTAGCATCGCAAAGTTGATTATGAATTTTAGTAAAAGATGCAGGTTTCACGTACTTAGCAACAGTATATAAACTAGTCTTAGTTGCTTCAATCTTAATGCTGATATTTTCCCCAGGGGCTTGGTGCATACTCAATCAGCAAGACCGCTTTGCTGGCTTTGAAGGGTGTTTTGGCTACAGAGTGTGGGAGTGCTGGAATCCGAGTGAACTGTGTTGCACCAGGGGTCATTGATACCAGGTTCAGTGATGCAGTAAGTAGACACAAAGATTTGTTGCCTGCCTTCTCCATGATTATGTGGCGTGTAAATCCACCACTTGTTGTTTCCTTCCGCCTGCTCTTATTCCCAGTTCCAAACTGCTTCCTTTCCTTTTCACTGTCAGCCTGTAGGTGTTTTGGACTGCTTTTCCTCTTCACGCAAACATGAGACAGTTAGGTTAGCACTTCAGTTACTTTGTTCTCTTAATACCTACTTACAAAATTGTTCTTGGAAAGCTTACAATGCAACTACAAGACCCTTGACTTTGAACTGTGTTCATTGCTAAACTATATTAGAGCTTTTCTATTCTACTAATTATTGATATTTTCCAACAAATGACTGAACATTACTAGTGTCCTTCATGTTGACATGAAAACTGCATGGAAAATTGCTGTACTGTCTTACTTGGGAAGCATAGTTATCTAAGAATATAAATAGTGGTTTCAACTGACAAGCCCTACTTCTTAATTGCCAGTGACCCAGCATCAAGAGTTATTTCAGAATATTTGGAACAGGGCTCGCAAAGTCTATAAAAGTCCATGAATTTTAGAGGGAGTCCTTGAAAATCTTTGAGTTTTCTTCAATATAGAATCTGGAAAATGGCCTTAGTGGGTATTTCAGTATAGTATATATTTATCCTTTTCTAACATAAAAACAACCCATGCACACTGAAAATACGACTACAGGTAAAAGCGAAAAACATTACGAACTCGAGCTAAGAAGTGAGATAAAACTAAAGAAAAAACAGAAGGACTAAAGAATGTGAACAGAAGATGGAGGAGAAAACTCTAGCCTTAAGAATCTAGTCAGTTATGGGAAGTACATATCTATTTTTTTTCATTTAACCTTCAACACTACGAACATTAGAGGGGCCGTCAAAAAATTGGTTTTGCAGTTTCTTGGGTGAATCCTCTGGATGCTACTAAAACTAACTGCTTGCCCATTTTGGTGTAACTACATCGCTAGAGAAAAGTTAATAGAGAGATCAAGACCAGTGGATGTATGATTATACAAAGGAAAATATAATTCATCTTAAATTTTTTTTCTCTTACTTTTAAGTTAACAAAAAACAAAAGCATTTTAAAGCAAGTGGAGCAGATGACACCTTTAGGACGGTAAGTCATGGCCTCCAAACCTCTCTGTGTAAACATCAGTTAAGCATCTAGATCTGCATGTGTCATAAACTACTGATGTCATCCAAAAACCTTGCATTAAACATAGGACTCCCAGCAGTTCAAGCTTTTGAGGGAAGTTGAAAACAGTTTGCATAAGCTGTCAAAAGATGGAATACAAAGTACAACCTTTCCTTTCTTTTTAAAAATTTAGTGCATGGCGAAAGAAAACAGTCCATAAGATTTGATATTTTCAAGTAAAACTAAAGATCTTTAAACATGACATATTTTGAAACACCATATGTATAATCTCAAAAAATTTATCGAAGGAAGACACTAATTACTTACGTTTGGTATATAGTGTCTGTAAAGTGTTAAGTTAAGGTGTTTTCCCCCTTTTGCCATGCGCAAAGAGACTTATGGTAAACTAAGGACACTTGCAGCTTAGTAAAAGTATATCAGTCAAGTGTTGTGCTGTCTTGTTAAACTAACCAAATGTAGTTCTGGGTATTGAAAGTAAAAAGACATTGCGAGGGGAAAACAAGATTACTTTGAGTTCAGAAATTATCAAGTACTTAAGTTGTGAAGGATGAGTGTATGGTATATAAATGTGTCTTATGACTGGTAGCAAGGGAAGAGGGAAGGATGAACCTTCCGCTGGTCTAAATGTTACTCCGGATCCCCTCCCACCCTGATATAACTCCCCTCCCACCCTGATGTAACTCCCCTCCCACCCTAATAAAAACTCCCTCTCTCCCTGATGTAGCTCCCTCCCCCCCTAATGTAACTCCCTCCCTTAATTGACAAAATCCTATTAAAGCGCTTTACGATTTTTTGTTTTTGCAAGATTTGTCTTATTGAACAAGAACTATAGTAGGTGATATTTTAGCAGTGATATTTTAGTGTAACTGAAATAATTATTGTGAGCTAAACAATTGTTATTATACAGTTATAATCATTTATGCGAGTTGTTTCAAACTTGTAAAGCTAGTGTTCCGTTGTCACTTCTGTCCCGGCACAGTGTTGGTATCCCAGATGAGGTCAGTGGAGCAGTGTCCTTCCTTTGCTCAAAGCAAGCTTCCTACATCACTGGGGAAACGATTATCATAAGTGGTGGAGCACACGCCCAGTTATAACGCTAGCTGGGAAACTGATTTGAACTCGAACAGATACCCTCAAATCTTTGTATCAAATGCACACAGGAGACTCTTCTGTTTTATAATTGTTAAGAAAATAGAGGAAACAACAAAAAAGTGATAAAGTTCAGTAAATCATATACAGTAACATTTATATTGATGTCGTGACTTAGCTTGTATATTACACCTTAGTACTTATCAGGGCCATAGCAAGGGGAGGGACCAGTGGGGCCCGTGCCCCCCCCAGTTTTCTTCCCCATTTTTTTTTGTTTACTATACTACTGCTTCATAGAAAGCGGTAGTTACCGACCATGTCAGCGTAAACGACTGGTCCATGAGTCCGTCCGTTTGTCCGTCAGTTGTCTACATTTTCGAAAAAATAGACCCTTAAGTGAGACTTAAGATTGTGTGTGAAAGACTAAGTAAAAAGTTAAGAAAAAATTCGTAGCATCCAATTAAAGAATAAGTGTCACGTTCTATAATTGAGGCGATGGTTTTTTTGAAATGCCCTTGATTGTGATGCTGCAGAATTAAGTAAGTTCTGTATACATAAATATTTTGCTAATCAAATAGTTTTGTGATCACGCGACTTGTGACTTGAGTTGTGCCCTGTCAGGCTCGTACCCAGGGGGGGTCCGATGGTTGCGTACGGTACATGTACGCAACACCCAAGGCCAAACTTATGTGCTACTGGCGTTTGCTGTTTTTGGTTGCTTCTTACTTTACGCTTCGTATCTTATTCTAAAGAGAACAAATATAATCGATGTGAAAAAAGTTGTCACGCTCAGCAAACTGCCCCAAATCTGAGAAAAACGGGAAATATTTTACTAGTTTTAAACACTCAGATTTTGTTTCCAATGGCGTTTAAAACGCTGGAAGACGTTTTAAGACAAACTAATTTTCAAAATTCCCCGGGGGAGCATGCTCCCGGACCCCCTAAGAAGGCTCGCGCCTTCGGCGCTCGGTTGTGCCCCTCCCCCCAGTTTTAAAAAGCTTGCTACGGCCCACTTATAACTAGTCTACCCAATAGGTAACTGAGTGCTGCCCAGTAGACGGGAAGTGCAACTTTATATTGTCGCTTGCAATATGGAGTCACCTAATTAAACCAATAAACATCGTTTGGCTGATAAAGACTTCACCTCGCCGTTGTTCATTTCCGAACAACGGTGAGGTAGCTCGGTTTGTATATAGAATGTAATACAGACGGACCTCACCTCGCCGTTGTTCATTTTCGAACAACGGCGAAGTAGCTCGGTCTGTTTTTAGAATATAATACAACGGCGAGCTAGCTAATATATTCCGAGACAAGGAAGAAAACCGGGGAACTTGATTATATCGTTGAATGAATACTCTTTCACTCAGTGAGTTTATAGAGTCACGAGGAAGAAGGGAAAGGAAGCGGGCGACTTGGACTTATATACTGGG
>JAOBAT010126332.1:0-12854 GCA_026413305.1 Hydrozoanthus tunicans
TAGTAGTAGTAGTAGTAGTAGTAGTAGTAGTAGTAGTAGTAGTAATAGTAGTAGTAGTAGTAGTAGTAGTAGTAATAATAGTAGTAGTAGTAGTAGTAGTAGTAGCAGTAGCAAAAGCAGTAAAGCAGTAGCAGTACAATAGTTACCTGTTTACATGATTTTATATCTACTAAAACAGCTACGCAAAGTCTTGCACCAGATTGGGTCGAAAAGCCTCCATCTAGTCAGTTTGCTGTACAAGGCAAGGAGACGACAATGGCATGTGCCGCTAGCGGAGTGTAAGTGATTTACTAGGATTATTTAATAATAAAATAATAATAATAATAATAATAATAATAATAATAATAATATCTAGCGAGCTAATCACCCTTACTTGCAATCATGGACTGAATTGCGAAGGATGCAGCTCAACGAGGTCGGACCGAAAGCATGTTCAGGCGCATATTGCTGCCGTTACACGGCCCATGCATGACCACGGAGCACAGCTCCACAGCCAGATAGAATTAGTTGGGTGTCGATTTTGTTGAGGGAGGAAAACCGGAGAGCCCAGAGAAAAACCCTCGGAGTGAGATTGAGATCGACAAATCTCAGCCCACATGCGGAAACCAAGACTCGATCCCGGGTCCACAGTGGTGGGAGGCACGAGCGCTAACCGCTCGGCCATCCCTTGCTGTGAATTTACTGTACATTTTTTCTGGAAATCAAGTTGCTGTTACAGTAACAAAATTTAGCTTACAATAAGCCACATACTAAATTGATTACACGCGTCTGTCAAAACAATACAACACTTTACATAATTAATAAATGAAGAGTCTTGATGTTTATTGCTCATACGGGTAATTTGGAGGCGAGTTTGTAGTAATTGTGCGTTTTTTTCTTTAATTCTCACGGCCCCTTTTTTGTTTTTTTTCATTAGAAGATATGATTCCTTCTAGGGGTTTTCAAACTCTTTATTTGAAAGGTAATATATTACCAAGATCAACTCTGCACGTCAGTGGCAAAAAAAAAAAAGAATATTAATGTTAGTTTTTCTTGTCGCTTTGTTCCAGCATCTTTATTTGAATGACATTTTTAATTTAGAGGCGAGTGTGTAGTAATTGTGTGTTATTTTTCTTTATATCTCACGGCCTCTTGTTTGTTTTTTGTCATTAGAAAATAGTATTACCTTCTAGGGGTTTCAAACCCTTTATTTGAAAGGTAATATAGTACCACTATCAAATTTGCACGTCAGTGGCAAAAAAAAGAGCATTAATTTTAGTTATTCTTGCCGCTTCATTCCAGAATCTTTATGTGAAAACATTTTTAACTGTTTGTTTTAGGGATGTGCCAGATATAACATGGTTTAAGGACAATCTTCCGATTGAGAACGGAAAAAATGGCTACCAGCTGAAGAACTCTCTGTACGACCGTATTCTCGTAATCGAAAACGTGGACAGAGTGAAGCATGAAGGCAGATACAAGTGTGTGGCTCGAAACAAGGCACTTACAATAGAAACGGAGAGTGTTCTTACCGTGCGAGGTTTGTGAAAAAATGAATATTGTGTGTCCATAAGGCCAATAAAAATGGTTTACTGGTTAACATCCTTACTGCCAAATTTTCATGATCGGGATTTTTATTTTTATTTAAGTTATTTTTATTTGGTATTCTTTCTTTGTCCAGGTAAAGAAACTGATTAAAAGTTTTAGTTTTAAGTGATTTGTACTTGAATGAACTATCCAGCCCAATTATCATATTCCCTGTGCGTGTTTAGAACGAGGACTTTATCACGAAAATGTTCTGCAGTTTTCCAGCAAAGTAAAAAGACAGCCTTGATCATGATATGCTTTGGAAGAAAGCTTTGTATATGGTTGGGATTATTATAGAGTCAACGTATGGAAATTAAAAACATTTTCTTAGTTTTGAACCTTTTCAATAGTCGGGCGGGGATTCCAACCAACTATTTATTTTTTATTTGGCCTAAGTCAATAAGCTACTGTACCCGATAACCACATCCTAGAATGACACACCTGTAATGCAGCACTTTTTGAAATAAAGAACCTTAGGAATTGAAAGTATTAAGGATTGCAACGCGATGTACTAGCCAATTTCGCCTTTACCTTACATCTAGTCTAATAATTAACTAACATGTTTAATCTACGCAGATGGCGCTCGCCAAGTCATAACACTTGGGACCCTTAGCAACGAGGACGGCAACATTGACGACGACGGCTTTAAAACACTTTTCTTGCTTTCCCTTTTAGACCATGTCTGGCTCCTTTACCCTCTCTTTTGTCCTATTGACGCTCTATGAACAGAAACGGAAAAAACACGCCCTTCCTTAAGATGAAAGAAGATTGAGAGAATTTTCTGTTTATCGCTCCTGTAGTCGTAAGAACTCCTGACTTGAGGCAATTTTATATGACTGAATATACTTGTTACATTTTACAACTGCCTGTAGTCGTAAGAACTCCAAAATTAAGCTTTTCACGTTGTAATTTTGAAGACGACAGCAGGCAGGTGACCAACACGGTGCATTCCAACGTGCAGCTATTGTATTCACTATTGTTTTTCTGCCGCCGCGTCGATAATCGCGCCCTCGTTGCTAAAGTACTGATTTTTAGGATGACTAACTTGCCTATATAGTGGTTACATTTTACAACACAAAACAATACATGATGCAATAAACTAGGCCTAGATACTTCTTTGTTTCTTTCACAGTCCAGCCCTCAATGGTAGTGAAACCACAGCAAAAACCCAAAGAAATCACAATTCTCAGTAATGATTCACTGGTCTGCAAAGCCTCGGGCATCCCAGAACCTACATATTCCTGGTGGCAGAACGGCAAGAAAATAGACGACAGCCTGTAAGAAAAAATAGATTCATTCCTTTATTGATTATTCCGAAAAAATGGCGTCCTATACAGTTACCCACAGGTCGTAGCGCGTGAAAACCTAAATTTACCTATAAAAACCCACAAAGAGAACATGCAAACTTCAAACTTGATGTGCAAAGTGTTGGTAATGCAAGAAAACTTTCACCAACTTTGGCTTTCTCTTAAACACGAGGTTCCAGCATATAAAACGGTTAGGCCCGCCCTTTTTCGACCCTTTTCATGAAATTTGAATAAATTTTGAAATGTAATGGCGGCCATTGATAAAAGAAACAACCCACTTTCAACAATTCGAGGTCATTTACACCATAATCGTAAAACAGTTTCATTTTTTTCATAGTAAATTAAGTCATTGGCATAATACCGTTCTACTGGTGTGAAAGGCTGCTGATAAGAATTAAAATATACGAAATTTATCGCCAGAGCAATTCGAAATGCGCGCGTGTTTCGCAAGACCAAATTCGACAAGCAACGTCGATCGAGGCCCGCATTTTTTCGTTATTTTATTCAGTGAAACTTCGCTTCAGGAATTAGAATTCATAGTTGTAGCATTATTAAATTTGAAATCGACCGAATACCGTCATGGCAAGGCTCAGAAGCAAGAATGAGCTATACACAACTGTAGATTGTTTGCTTTGTTTTGAAATTGCGAAACTAATCTAAATGCAAATAAAACGGAATCAAAAAGCGCGCCACAGCTGGCAGAGAGCGCGAACCTTTATAGATGTTAACTCGACGGCGGATGATTGGCAACTGAACGTGTGAAACCCAGCCTGGGCTCAGCCACCTATTATACTGGAACCTCGCGTTTAACCTCATTTATCGGTGTTAGGTTCGCAATGCATTGTGGTAAATTGTAGAGCCGCCATCTTTTTCGGAAGGGTCCATTGGACCGCCTGCGGAAAATAATATTTATGATTTTATGGCTTAGTAATACCCGTACTCTGATGGCTGCTGAGCGGGCAAGATTTTTTGTAAAGCGAGTTACTATGAAATTTGTTTAGTACGTGCGTTCGGATTGGGTGTTCGGCATTATGATGAGTTGTTCTATTGATATGCGTATATCAAAAGCCTTTGCCTGAGCATTACCTGCAATAGAACAACTCCATTGGTCAGTCACATGAACTGGATTGGGTAAACAAAGTTAGCAGTGAGCAATAGTGATGCAGGAAAAAGGTTATTTTGAGAAAAATGTTGCCTTATTTGCTTCGTCTTTAATTCGGGAAATGAAATGGAAAAAGACTTTAAAAGCTGTGGAAAAAGACAAGCGTCACACCTTAATCGTTTATTTTCCTGAGGCAGGATCTCTGTAATCTTCTTTTTACAAATTGCAAATTATTATCCTTCGGAGAATAAGAAAAGAAAAATCATCTGTTGCCAACAACGTTAAGGATTCACAGAAGTGATTGACCTTTGGGCATCATGTTTCGTTTCGGTTTATTGTTTACTCAATTAAGAAACTGTGACATAAACAGCGGATTAGGTCTTTAACCTAACTCTCGGTTAGTAAGTGGTAGTTAATGGTCACTAGTTATATGAGTTGTAAACTAGTACCAGCATGTTAAACTTCTTTTTATCTTTTCGACTTGCGTGGTTACCAAACAGGGCCCGGTTTCTCAAAACTCGCGTTGTACTAACCCAGGGCTAACTATCATGACAATCAATAGGTTTTGTTAAGTTATGGGTAACAAATGAGTACCAGCATCTTAATGGCCACTACCAGAACCTTAAACCTCTTTAGATTCTCGACTTGCGTGGTTGTCAAACATGACATTCAAGGTGGTCTGAATTCAGTTATTTCTTTTTCACCCCTGCAGACCAAGAGTGAAAGCCAAAGGAAGTATTCTAGAATTTCAAAAGATTGAACTTAAGGACTCTGCGATGTACCAGTGTGTTGCTGAAAACGTTGTTGGAATGGCTGTTGCAGGAGTTCACGTGGTTGTAACAGGTAAACACGCTCGATGTAGTGTGTTCCTTATTAAGACATTTGGTGTGTTTGATTTTTAAGCCATGGTCTATCTCTCCTTTTATTTTCTACATTCTTTCTATTTATACTTAGGTCTTTACCTTTTAAAAAACATTTACTTTTTTAACTCGGGCCGGAAGGTGCCGAGTTGAGGTTTCGGCACTGTTATTGTTTTTTTTGTGACGAAAGGCCTTATGGGGCCTCTCGTCACTATGTCTTCGGTTTGAATGAGTGAGTTTTAACCATTCCAATTGAAACAGGCTTTTCTAGCAGTTATTCAAACATGTGATCGCCGTCAAGGCGATCTCGCTGGCTAAGAGAACGAAGGCTCGGGTTACGAATTGGATTGGATATCTATTTACCTTTTTCTTCTGAAACCATAGTTCAGTATGCTAAAACCAATACTAAAGTCGCATTTTCATTCTCTTAACTTAAATTACCGTTGTTATGCATTCTGCCTTGAGTCAGATGCAGTCTTTGACTGCCTATTTTTTGTTCGTGCCAAGCTTTTGCTCGTACCCAGTGGAAGGAAAATTTTGACTGTTCAAAAGACCAAGATTGCGGACAAAGCAGAACGAATTAACTACGATTTATGCAATTTTGTACATGCACTATTATATTTGAAATTTTAGATAAATTGGTTCAATATACTCCCTCCTTTTATTTTGTACATCATTTCCAATAATGTTAAGGTTGCTTCCCATAGATTAATAGGCCTTATTCAATATGAGTGACAAGTGCTTCAAGATGAAGCTTGGTGTTAAAATGCTATGTGAGATCGCCGGAGTTTAGATCTATTTTAACTGTTTTTGCTGTTCAGCAATTTGTAATGTCTACCATGTTTATTCGTTGGAATGTTCATTACAGTTGTACGTAGCAACTAAGTGTCACCACAAAGCCTTGTTTTAGTGCAGGGAAATGCTATTGTGACGTCATCATAAATAAGGTCCATTCTCACTTTCAACCCGTAGCAAAAGCACCAACGTTTAAGATGTTTGGCCCGTTCCCCATCTTCTTGAAAAGCACTGGAAAACTAAGATGTGACAATGAGGCCGCGCCACCCGCTAGCGAGTTCAAGTGGTACAAAGACAATGTGCTTCTTGTTATGAGCGGCCGATACAATATGGACAGTAAAGGGACACTTTCTATTAAGGATGTGGACAGGACTGATGACGGAAAATACAAGTGCGAGGCAAAGAACTTTATGGGCAGCAAGACAAGTGATCCAGCCTCTACTGTTGTCTATGGTAAGTTGATCTTGGAGGCTGATCAACGTGGCCCAGTGGTTAGAGTGCCGGATTTGCATGCGGTTCTCTCAGGTTCAAATCCCACTCTGAGCACTGACCGAATTTGGCTTCGGTTACCTCAGAGCCAAATCCACCGCGCTTGTAAATAGCCAACTGGTGTGCCATCAACCAGTAAAATTCGAAACGAATATTTACGACTACATTTAAAAATATAGTCGTATTTGTTTCGCATTTTAACTATGACACTGAAAAGCTCATTGCGGGAGTTGTCATTAGGTAGCTATTATTATCATCATCATCATTATTATTATTATTATTATTATTATTATTGTTATCTTGGATTTGGGATCTAACAGATATTTAAGGCTTGATTAGTTAACAATGACAACGATAATAATAATAATGAGACAAAGATCGAGATCACTATAGAATAGATACAGTTGATTTTCAATAACTCGAGCCCTGTAGAACTCGATTTCCCCGCTAAATCGAAGCAAAGCTATTTTTCCTTGGGTTTGCTTGATATAGTTACTGTGATTGTAATCCCTCTAACTCGAGACGCCGTTGATTGGAAGTAACTTTGATTTCTCAAGGCAGTTCGAGTTGCCGCGAGGTTGAACTGTATTTACAATAAGTGCATCACTTTTCCACGTTACAGTGTTTTTGTAGTTACATTTTTAAGGGATTTTTCTTAACCATAAGTAAAAAATACGTCACCAAAACTAAACTTATTTAACAGATTGTTTAGATAAACTGCATCAACTTGCAGGACGCGCGTGCTATAACGCGAAACGGCACGACGAGAAACAACCAGACACGACATAGCATAGTGTGACAGTGTGAAATAACGGCTGCTTTTTAAAAAGCTAATGCGTTTCGTTCCTAGATCCAACTGTAATCTCTACAAAGCCGCAAAACACAAAAGTAAAGGAAGAAACTAATATTGATCTGCGATGCCTGGCGAAATGGGATAAACGACTAGAAATCAAATACAAGTGGGAGAAGGATGGAGCTGAACTTAAACGTATAGATAACCCGTCTAACCGGTTACACTGGGACGAGGGCGAAAACGTTTTACACATTCGCAATGTTGTAAACGACGATGCGGGGAAATACACTTGTTTTGCCTACACACCCGGGCCATTTTCTGAGGCTCGAGCATCAGCCATTGTTGAGATTGCAGGTATTTGTCAATAGATAATTGCAATTAATGCTCTCAAAAAACCCTAGTTTAAAGGAATTGGGAAAGTTGAAGGCAAGAGTTGTTTAAATAAAGGAAGTACGAACAAAATTTTGTACCGTATTGTATTGTACCGTGATGTGATTTGTTGTGTTGTGTTCTGTTGCATTGTGTTGTGTGGTATTGTGTTGTCTTCTGTTGTATATATTGTGTTGTATTGTTTTGTATTGTCAGTATTGTATTGTATTGTGTTGTATCGTATTTATTGTATCTTTCGTACCGTGTTGTTTTTTTGTGTGTTGTGTTATGTTGGCAAGATCCAAAATGCTGTCAGACTATGGTGGAAGAATTGCTTAGCTTAGCAGAACCTCGTGTTTGCCAACTTATCAACTTTGCTATTACTCTTTTATGTTTGACATTTCTTATTAATTTTTTATAGGCGTTCCTGAACCACCATTCAATCTTAAGATTACGCAATGTCTAGATCTCACTACAACACTCTTTTGGACAATTGGAGCCTCGCGGGATTCACCAATCACCCACTTTCTGGTGGAACAAGAATCTAACCACGAGCCAAATGTGTTCGAGCTGCTTAAGAATGTCACAGAACCTGATGTAAACACGACAAAGCTTGAGCTGCCTGCTTGGGCAACTCTTAGATTCCGTGTTCGTGCTGTCAATTCATTTGGACCCAGTCGCGGTAGCGAACCAACAAAAACTGAATGTAAAACTAAAGAAACTGGTAAGATGTGGATACCGTTAGATTACCGTTTCAACCAGCAATAGTGGTATTTACAGAGATGATAAATATATTGGGTTTATTGGCCATGACATGATAACTAACAGTTAGATTGGGAGGGGGATTTGCTATAATTTATTATCCCATTTCTTGAAAAATAAAGCCAATTGGAGGCCAGGATTGCTGATGCATCTTCTGCGGTATGCAACGGGTAATGTTTCACTCAACCTTCCCGTCATGACTTGCAGCTGCATGCACGTATCAATAAAATTCAGAAACGCCGGGAAAATTTGTGCGCAAGTCAAAAATGGCGCCAAAACGTTCTTACGCAGTGAGCATTTTTTCTGACTGTATTTTTTATATATTGCTAAAGGTCTTGCATGTTTTTAATTCTTGTTTTGAATCAGATTTCCATTTGTTGAGCCTTTTTTTTCTAGGAGCGCGCGCTCACAGCTAGCATACCATTAATAGTTTATGAATTTTTGTTTTTTTCAAGACATGGGATAAATTAGTTATGCAATGCTGCTTTCTTGTGGGATACCGTTGAAAATGCCACTTGTAACTTGTTTTTTCTTCGTATACATATTCGCCTAAAGGTTTGTGTGTGTACAGAAAAATACAAGTGAAGCGTGGCATATTCCACGGTATCCACTCGAAAGCATTGCATAAGTAGTCAAGACGCCAAGCGGCATGTTTGCTACTCGCTGTCTATTGGTCAAACTAAAAGACAATGAGTAGGTTAGCAAATCAGATTTTCAGCATTCGTACACGTGATAGTTATGCTAGTTACTAACAGAGTTAAGACACTAAAATGTTGTGATGGAACAATGCAGCAAATTAAATAAAACAATGAAAACAAAAGTAAAAGAAGAGCAGCTTGTACAATAAAAAGAACTCGTAGCTCTTGAAAGAGGTTAACCGTGAAAGTATTCCAAACTATTTTTGCACATTTTGGTGTCATGTTTTAACCAGGTCTTTACTTTTAGGGCTAATGAAGTAACTTCTCATTATTATTAAGAGCTTAGACCACTTGCATTTTTGTCTTCTCAGCGCCCAGCAAATACCCAGATAACTTTAGAGGGGTTCCCGGCAAAGCAAATGAACTCAACATTACCTGGACGGTGAGTAGTTTATCAACCTACTGGAAAAAGTGTTACTATTGCGTAGAGTTTTGGAAAAAATCGCCGATCGTTCAGTTTGCAGCTACCAATTAGTAAGCAGTTCTAGAACTGCAATTCTATCTATCTAGGGGTCAAGTAACTCTATTTTAATATCTAAAGAACCATTAAAAACATCTTAATAACCGAGAGCGAGGTCTGTTCGGGAGAATATTTTGCCCGAGGTCTTGCACTGTACAGACCGAGCGAAGATTTTTTTAAGATTTTTTTATTAAATAGCTCATTAGTTTGATTAAAAAGCATTTATTTTTTGTAAAAATATTCTCCACAATGTTCACTGAACTTCAATTTCCGCACCGTCGACAAACTTGACGACTTTCTCCAATCGCTGAAAGTTTTCATTCGCTGCTTTATCTTTCTGGTTATTATTTTCAGTTGAAGTCTCTTGTAGAACTTTTCTCGGGTCAATCTTCAATACTTGTAATTTCGAGCGGATAATAAAATTCACCGGACATTGTTTTGACTTTTGAAGTCAGAACGCTGGAAATTTGGTTATTGACCGAAAATCAGAGTTACCATTTAATAAAGATTTTTACAAACTTTTTTCACCGCTGTTATTCATTAAGCAAGGTCTATCCACTTTTATAACATTGAGGACAAAATTACTTCGAGCTGATTGGATAACTGCGGGGGCGTTTTTTATTTATTCAGGGCAAAGTTACTTAGTGCTGATTGGTCGCTGGTGCTTCCGTCCGAAAGTTTCCGAAGATTTACCGAAAACTTTAAAAAGTTTCAAAAATGCCTTAGAAACATTTTCTGAAGATTTTCTAAGACTTCCGAAGATCTTCCAACGTTTCCGAATACCTTCGAAATTTTCCGAATTTAAAATAAAACAAAATGCTTTAGAAGCGATTTCAAACCTCTTCGAAGATTTCCGAATGTTTTCAGACATTACAAGAATTCCTTGGTTCCGCATGTGGGCTGAGTTTTGTCGATCTAAATCTGGCTTAGAGGGTTTTTCTCCGGGCTCTCCTCCCTCAACAAAATCGACACCCAGCTAATTCTATGTGGCTGTGAAGCTGTGCTCCGATGAGGTCATGCATGGGCCGTATAGCGGCAGCAATATGCGCCTTAACATGCTTTCGGTCCGAACTCGCTGAGTTGCGTCCTTCGCAATTCAGTCCAGACTGCAAGTAAGGGCGATTAGCTCGCTAGATATTATTATTATTGTTATTATTGTTGTTGTTGTTGTTATTACTATTAAAGCAGTAACATAATAAATCTTTCTCCACCACCGGGTTTACTGTATTTCTTATTTGAAACTGGTTTAACGTCTTTTTGTTGTTTTATCACACCAATCAGCCATTGAAGAAAATTGAGCAAAGTGCACCTGACTGTAAGTATTTCCTCCAATTGAGACGAAAAGGAACTGGTGCTGAATGGACAAAAGTTGAAAACTTGGGCCCCGAAACAAGTGTTTATGAAGTACCAAACGCTGGATATTATGTCTTGTGGGAATTCCAGATATGGGTACAAAATAAGAAGGGGAAAGGCCCTTCTAGTTCCATAGAGTCAGCATATTCGGGCCAGGACCCACCGGATTTTGCACCGAAAAACCTAAGAGAAATTGTTCCTGGTCCACGCTCAGTTAAAATAACTTGGGATGAAGTCAAGTTAAAGAAGGACAAGATTGGGAGCATAGATTACTACGGGGTAGGTGCTATGGCTAGCTATGAACATTGTAAAGAGGACAATGACCTTCACAGCATGCAGACTAGACGATTAGTTGTCGATGATTGTTTGCTGTCGATAACTAAACGTGGTTGATGACCAACAGACATAGTCCGTGGGAGAGGTTGTCCACAATCAAACTGTTGTCGACGACTAGCAGTTTCTCTTCTGAAAAAGGGAAGTTACAAAGTTGTTAACACCATAAAATTTATAGCGGACTATGTTTTGGTCGTCGGCCACAATCAGCTGTCGGTAACTCTCTGTTTAGTCTGCGGAGACCTTTTAAGGTGTTTTAAAAAACACGATAAGCGCTTACTGATACAAGCACTATATTGCAAACGTTATCATTATTGCTATTGTTGTTGTCTTATCTTTAGCAGTAACAGTATGATATCCTGATTATCATGTTTTTCATACTGCTTGTGCTGATGTTTGCGACAACATAACTTTTATTCAGTGCCTGATCCCCTCCCGTTCAGTTCTATTTTATTCATTGAGAGTGGAGTCTGGAAATGCAATCAAGTTACGTCACGATTCAAAATGGCGGCATTCTGGAAACTCGAATCGTAATCCTGATCAAAATAAATGGCTTGACATTAGTTATGTGCACATTTTATCAAATTTACGCTGCTGATCTGAATATAGCCTTAATGAAAAATTTATTTAAGAACAATAATGTTATCATGGAGGTTTCATTTGGGAAAAATATAAAAGAATGTAAAAGAAAGGGTGTGGTCCCCCCAAAAAATGACTGTGGCCCCCAATTTTTGGACCCGTGTGACAACCCTGTGTAGTGGACATGTTGCTCGAGGTCGTGTTTTGTTTGTGCAGATACACAAGGAATGACAGGCTGTGCGAAGGGTATGATTGGTTTCGAGGTTATTCAAAGTTGGTTTGTTTCTTCTTTTAAAATATAGATCTTTTATTATCCGGTGAACTCTGTAGCAGCCAGGCGGCGAAGGCGTTCAGTCCCAGAGAATATACAGACTAGCAATGTCTCAAAAGCCGATGCCTGCTCAGATGGCAAATGTACTTATGAGTTCAAAAACTTCAAGCCTTACACGCCCTACAAGTTAACAATGAAAGCTATCAACAGTGGTGGCCCCGGTCCCGCCAGTGAAGAAATATCTTTCAAAACCTTGGAAGACGGTATATGGCCCACCTTTTTTTAGAATGCTGCTTTTTCTATCTATTTTCTATCTTTTATTCGTTGTTGTCTTACTATACCTAGTATTTTCTACGATATATACAAATTATGTTAATGCAGTTGAAAGAGAGCTACCTCAAACATTTACCAACTGCAGAGATCAATGATCTATAGAGAAAGAATAGCTATAGCGTATACTGTTCTTAAATCTTGCTTGTGACAATCAGTTGTTTGCAAACAACACCTTTGTTGAACTCTGTCGCGTACATTACGAACGTTTTAAGAATACTTATTTGGTGATGTCACCTATAACACTTATTAAGTGACGTTTGTAGCCATTAAAACAACCCTTTCAGTCCCAGTCAGTCGTTTATATCCATATTCTCCTTACATAACGCATACAAAATGAAAACATTTGGTACTGAAAAAATTACAAATGATTAAACAAAGCAAACAACTTTTAAAGGTGAAAAGTAAATTCTCCCAAACATTTTCAATGAAGGATGTAAGAACCTATTTGGAAGAATTAACCAATACAACTGGGACTGAAAGCTAACAAATACTAAGAGAAGTCTGAAAAAAGACTTTAGGGCTCTAGATTTGTTACCTCTTCAATTAATAGCCAAGTACTTCAAACTTTGGGCACCTCTGTATATACTACCGCAGAGATAGTTATGATTAGCCAAAAAAGGTCTGGTCCACTTATTAGTTATTTCTTAATCGTTGAAATTTATAATGCTGCAAAACTTGGCAAAATTGATATCTGTTGAGGGAAAGGAATGTTTCTTTTATTGAAGGTAAAATCAAACGAGCGATTGGAATGTTGTCCAAGCTAAGACATTTTGTCACGAGAAGT
>JAOBAT010126354.1:0-12854 GCA_026413305.1 Hydrozoanthus tunicans
AGAGCCCGGAGAAAAACCCTCGGAGTCAGATTGAGATCGACAAATCTCAGCCCACATTCGGAACCCAGGACTCGATCTCGGGTCCACAGTGGTGGGAGGAACAAGCGCTAACCAAGCGCTAACCAAGCGTTAACCAACGGCTAACCGCTCGGCCATCCTGACTCCCCTAAAGATAAAAAGGTAAAAAGGTAGGACATGTTGGTTATTTAACATATGTGTTTGACAAGCTTTAACCAATCAGCTATAAGAGCAGTTTTTTAACCTTTTTCATAGGAATGTCAGTCTGAAAAACGACCAAAATTTAAAAACATGCTAAGAACCCACCCGATGCTGAAGAAATTGGCCGAGAACTCTAATTTGTTACTTTATACGGCACAAAACTATGGATTCAGTATTTAAGAATATTCGGCCTCGGCCAAGAAATAAAACATTCTTATAGCACAAAAAGCCGTTATCGAACTCGACAAACCCTCAACTATATCCCAGGCTTATGCGAATAGTCTCGCAATAAAAGACGTAGCCCTGAGATTGTTTTATGCCTTTAAAGTCCCTATCAAGCTTATTCTTTTAAGTTACTGATGAAAAGTAGAACCCTTTAACAATAGTAACTTTTGAAAATAAAACATTTTCTCGCCGTTCATGTTACATTTTTTAGACTTGAAGCGTGCAATGATGACGTAGCACGAGGCATAAAGCAGAGACAATCTTTTTTATCTCAAAAAATTCAATTCTGGCTACAGTAGTCACATTGTCATAACTTTAATCAATGAACTATTCCCTTGAAATTGTTTGAAATAAACATTTTTTTGATATTCTTTAACAAAAATGAAATTTTTTAAACAAAAACCACTTAACTCCCTGCTGCTACGTCACAGGTTACCAGTCCCCGTCCTTCTCGGTCAAAATTTACATTCCAATCTTTTTTTTTTTATTAAAAAGCATACTTAGGTGTGGAAATTTTCTTTGGTTTTTCGATTTTTGAGTTCACAGATGACAACAGTGTTAATCCAAAAAGTAAAAGTTAAAGCTTGGTAGGGACTTTAAAAACCCAGTTATTAGATCTAAATCCTATCAACTTAACAGGTTAGAAGACACCCAAGTTCTATTGTGTTGAAGTTAATCGTTGATGTGAGATATTGTAAAGCACTCTGTGAATTATAAAGGGCGTGAGGAACGGCGCATTTTACGGTACCCTGGCTGGTTTCAAACCTTAATATACCGAGACCGGATCACACAAACAGGGGACTCGCGATACCTTATGAGTTAAAAAGTACGGGTAGACGGCGTCTTAACATAACCCTGAACCGGTTTCAGACCAGATACGCAAAACTTCAATTGATTTCAAGCCTCAAAGGAAAACCGAGAGACAAAAAGAATCTATCAGAGGGTACTGTTCTGTTGCTTGCGTCTATAAAACCACAGCTTTAACAGAGGAAAAAAAACGAAAATGACATGAAATATTAACTTACCTTGAAGACGTCTAGATATGAGTTTTTGTGAATTTGGAAGTTGGCATAATTCACTCCCAAATCTTTATGTCGCCCAAGACTTTTCGCCTGGATTGGAACAACTTTTTTTTGCGTTTCATGACTATCGGCTTCTGAAATCCCTGTCACTAGCAAGAAGACGAAAAGGTAGGACATGTTGGTTTAACGTTTTGAATTGACGACAGAAGTAAAATGACAAAAGGCCGTGCCTAATAGAAGTTTAATAGAAGCTAGCACACTAGAGAAGTTTAAATATTTTATGAGGTTCGCCAAAATATTAGCAAAACAACGCTGGTGTTGATGAGGCTACAAAACAGTTAATAAATAATGTTGTCAATAAATAAATACAAAAAAATCACCAGTTTTAAACGGTCTACTCTCAATTTGTTTTGTATGAACATATTATCTTGAGCAACGGCTAAGTCAAATGTCATGTGTTCAGTTTATTTTCTGAACTTTATCGACGTGATCCTCAAAATATTGTGTCGATGTTCATTGAATTATGATCGGTGTGCGTAACTTGAAACTTAGGGAATTTGTTAAAAAAAGAAATGTCTGTCATTAGTATTGTGTTACTGAATAGAATGAATAATACATAGAAACAGATCTCATCTCTTTGCGAAATAATACTGCGGTTTCTGCTAATGGCAACCAGTCGACTTGGCGTATTGCCTTTTTATAAGCACTCACTGAACGTAATGTCGATATTAAGTCCACACTGAGAAATCTTAACTCGTTATATTAAAATATGTTGTCAAAAAAAATGAGTTGTGTAGACACCGGAATCTTTCTCAAAGTGTAAAATGTTTTTAATTTGGTTTTTACGTTGCTCCAGAAACAAAAACAAAAGGCAACAAACAATTCTAGAATTAACTTTATACTTATAGTATTACAGTTTTTCGCATGAAATAGATCTCACCTGATGGAACATGATGTTATCTGTTAATGAAAACACAAAACCAACCTGTAATCGATTTTCATTGGCTTGCTTTTGAAGAACTCCATTGAACTATTGATGCATGTTGTTGTTCAAGATGTCAGTCGACTCCGCATTGTATTAAAATACTAGAAGTAATCAAAGATCAGTTAAGTGCGTTCGACAGTAGAGCACCAATTACGATTGTACAGAGACAGTTACTTTTGTTAACTTTCATTTGTTCTTTGTTATTCCAAGTTATTGGATATAAATAATCACAGCGGAATGTCTTCTTAATGTTGGGTCAAAGTAACAGTATTACAAAAATTGGAACATTTATGATGAATGAGAATATAATGACAACTATCATTAAGTCCACAATGACTTATAATACACCCAGAGTGTAGAACAGAACAAGCTGGCTAATTAAAGATGTAAATTATTCACTTTTCAAATGATTCACATGCAATGAATGAAACGTTTATCAATATTTTTGCCATAAAACGTCTCTTTCTCTTCGGCTTTAGACAAATGAATGTGTATCACTGATAATATACTTCAGGCATGTATAACTAGTTGATTTTAAAAGGCTGAGAGCGTACAAAAAATATCAACGATGAGCACTAAGCGTAGAACAGAACCAATTGACTAACAATTTAAATTCTCTCATCCAGTGCACAGTGCACCTTGCAACTAATGTTATGAAACGTAACACTTATGGTTTTGTGCAGTATTAAGACTGACAAAACAATATTTGTTCTTCACTTGTAGTCAAATAAATGATCATTTGCAATGTCTAACGGAGCTTTAACGTTGCACAGAGATTTTTGAATGTTAACTTTAACAACAACGAATGGTGTAAATAATGGTGGGATAATTAACAAATTGAGAAGTTATCGAGAAAAAAACAAAGTTCTTCCTATGCATAATTCATGAAAACAGTCCACAAATACCTAGGAAGTTGTCCAGTAGGGTGTGTTTTTTTAATTTGTTCACACTGAGGATTCAATATCTAACACTTTGTAAGTGAGTTTATCGAAGGTAATGTCAATACTTTTGTTTGTTTTTATTTGGCCGACCGACATGCAAACTCTTGATCGAAATTCGTCATCGAGTCCGACACGAAACTCAACGTTTCTTTCCTAGAAAATATATCACTGCACAACTTTTTGATGCTTTGATAAATAGCTCCTCTCATATTTATACGCAACGGTTTCTAAAACAAATTATCAAACTTTCATTCACCTGCGAAACACAACCACACCGAGTGCCGACAACACAACCACACGAAGTCGAAAAACGTAGCTAATCAATATTAGTCAGCAAGCCATCACGTTCGCACGAAGTCAAGGCAGTTTAAGACGGTCACCCGTACGTACGAAAATCTCTCAACGCAGGATGGCATCAAGCCTGAGCCCGCGAACAACGGTAACATTAGGATGCGTTCTGTGCTTTGTCACTAAGTTCCGCCGCACAGAAAACGTTTATGTTGTATATTCTACATAAACGTACAAGGGTGTAGGAGAGACGCATTCCAGTTACGTTTATTGGAGATGAGGAGCAAAGTCGATCACAATGTGAGGAAGAACCTTAGAATGTGAAGCTAGATATAACCGTAATGGCTCAACGCACTTTAAATTTACGTTTAAATACAAAAATATTGTTCATATGCTACAAAACTTGACATAACTGACTGAATTCATTTGAGCACTGTTCATTGTAAGTGACAATATTACAAACAACTGAAAAGTGTGAAGCTAAATAACAGTGTTAAGCCGACAGACTTCAAAAATTAAATTCACATTTCCATTCAAAAGTTAGCCATAACTGGTTGATTACACTTCAACTCCAGTACTGCTTGTAAGAAAATAAAAAAAAATAATAATAATGATATTAATAATAACTGAGGTATATAAATTTGAATAACCACAATGGCCAGACAGACTTATTAATTACATTTACATTGATATACGAAATAAATTGAACATTTGTTGCAAGATTCAAAAAACTGGCTCGGTATAAATTGTGTGTAACTGGAAGGTCAAGTGCATTTGCCGTGAAAGCCACCGAATATAAAGTAGTATATATTCCCAAGAGAATGCGCAAGGCGCTAAATTCCGAATACCCAACATAAACGCATTTCTCCTTCGTCGAACGCAATAATTACAGTACAATTTGCATATAATTTTAATGAACATATGTAAATTCGTTGACTGGTACGTAACTAATTTAGATTATTCTTGATTTCACCAGTGCTATAAGTTTTTTGACTATCACAGGCTTTCGAGCTCCATCCAGAGTCCTTTGATGTTCATCAATTTTGAATACGAGCAAGATAGCCTTAAGTCTTTCCGAATGTTGGAAAAGTTGAATCGCAAGTATGTTAGGTCTCGTGGTCATCTCAAGTTTAGCCTTCGCTGCAAACAGTCTGCATTGTTACCAGTCAGCATCAAATCCTATGTCTCATCAAGTAACGCCAAAAACATCATTCGCAAGGTGGAACTTGCGTTGCTAAACGAGCGGAATTTCTTTGCCCGTAGCATCACGGAGCTGGAGTCAGATCTTAAAGTTAAAGCCAGTTGAGCTGCCGGAAGAAGTATGGAGTAAAATAGAATCGTTTGTCGTTAAGGCGGAACAATGGAATATGTTAAGATCAGGGAGCGACAGGTTAACAAGTTTGTAAGATTACGGCAGAAAAACAGGATCTATAACAACAACAGTTTGAAAGCTCTGTGATCGTCAAAAAACTTTTAGCACTGGTAAAATCAAGAATAATCTAAATTATATAATTTTCAGTTCTTTAATTTTGTTTTCTGTGACTTAAGTACCCGACTTTTTACAGTAGAAAGACTAGAAACTGCGTCACTTAGACATACTGACCAAAATCATCAAACTTAGCAGCTGGCACTGCATGACTGGTCTTTTCTCGATGGTTTGTTTCTTTGCTCAGTTGAGTTGTAACGTGTTGCCGTGGTAGTCCACTGCTCGGGTTTGACACATCCTGATTTTTAGGACATTCAGCAGTTGTTGAGTTCTAGAGCTGTTGAGAAGTTTCGTATCGCTTGACAACTGAACTGTTTCTCGGTTGAACTGTACCACTTTCAAATGTTAAACAGTTAGCCCATGACCCGGTTTCCCTTTTTTGGACTGTGTACGGCTTGGACTCACAGTTAGAGGCTAACTTTCCTTTCTGACTGATGTCCTTGAGAAGATATTTGTCTCCGGGGACAGTTGGGGAGTCAATGGCACAATGGTATGACGTTGTTTCTCAGCGTAAATCTTGCCCGCTAGCTTATGGTTCCAGTCACGATCCCTAACGCCTTCATCCAAAACATTCTGGTTAGGACGCCAGTGGCGTATAGCCAGGCCCTGAAATTTTTGCAGGCCCATATATATGGCCGAGCGAGCGTCTAAAGCACGAACATTTCTAGGGGTTCTTGAGGCATGTTCCCCCACTGGGAAATTTTTGAGAATTATATTTCTGAATTCGCCTGGAATGCTCTACTGAAAACCTTAACACCTAGCAAAGATGTCCCTCCCGTGCCAATGCTATAAAAGTATTGTCTTCCCTAGAAGGGAAAAAAAAGTTGCGTTGGATCCGTAAACATACTGATGACGTGGGCATGGCCCTAGGATCTATTAGCTAAGTCTTCTCTCAACTCGTTTAGTAGTTTTAGGCGAGCATTCATTGCAAAATCACAATTTCAACAGGTTTTTTTAAAGGAGCAATGTCCTGACTCGGGAGACTAGTTCTAGTGAGAGATAACTTGATTGTCGTAGAGTGGTAAATCGGACTGAATCTTATCCATCTTAAAGTTATATTTGTTATCATTGACCTGAACAACAACATTTCACCTCTTTGCCATCATTTCTGTCAATATTTCTTTTTATTTTTTTCCTAAACGTTTAAAACGACTGCGAGAGATCTCCCTTGCCTCTAGCTCCGTAGTGGAAACGGTCTATCTTTGGAGTCAACTACAGAAGAAAACAAAAAAAACATACGGGTCGCCTCCTGAATAATAATAAATGTTAGCAAAATATCACGATCATTGAATCCATGGTCTGAACGAAAGATTTACGACCAAACAATCGAGTTAAGGCGCCGTTACTACAAAAGCAAATTCAATCAATACATGAGAAAGTCAAACTGATTGTAACACTTACCTCTTCAACTAAATACCTCTTTCAATTCCATCTAAGGACTGTAGAAAATCGTTGAAAAACTCAGAAGTGCATAAGCATTGTTTCAGTTAATATCGAACACAGTTGAAGTAGATTCGAACTAGTCTCCGGCATAGCGGGACAGTGCCCCTTTAAAAATTTGCTCCCTTTCTTCTTTTTGTTGAACATAATTCAAATAATTTTTCAATATTTTTCTTTCCCTGCCGAAATACTTTGAAGACCAGTGCCTGCACACCTATAAACTGGATATGCCACTGGACGCAATCCTGGTAATTTTGGTTCTTAGCTCTCTTGCTGCTTGACTGTACTGTGGTGGTGACGGGGGTCCTGTAAAAGTCAGAGAAAAGCTAGCATAAGAAAACTTGTTCAGTATTAAGGAAACTTTACAAGAACAATTTGTGGGACTTTTTATTCTCTCTTTTACTTTATCTAGCTTCTTGCAATACGAAAGTGATAAAGAAAAGCTGATCACAAACAATGAACTTTATGCAGCCGAGGTGTCTGAATACCGGAAGTATGGTACATAACTCCTTTTTCAAATCCCCCAAATAGCGATGTAAATGTAAGCAGTTGAGAATACTAGGTAACAGAATGTAGAATCAATTATTTTATTACTTTTGGAGCAATAATAAATAAAATTTTGTACAAAATTCATATTTCTAAGAATTCGGTTGGCGTTCAAAATCGTGACGGTATCGTGGGCTACCTGTGGCAAAATTTTGAACCGGAGTAGGGCCTGGTGAGAGTCAAAACAAGGCGGTTTAGACGCGGACCATTTGAAATGAAAATCTAATAAACAAACAGGAGTTCGATCGTTCAATTGTCTTGCTTCCAATTATATTTCTTTCATTCACTCCAAGGTGTGTTCACGATCAGCTACTTTGGTCACTGTATAACTGATAGAAGTAAGGAATCAATTCTGCATGAAATAAGCCTGAGGTTTCATGAACATGGATGGAGACGGTATAAAGATAGCGGATTGTGTGGTTGGGTTCGACGAGTACGGTTTTGCTGTGTTTTCGCCATTTAGCGAGTATAGTGAAGACGACTATCGAGCACACCGTCAAATGTAAGTAATTTTGACTCTTTTGAAACAATGATTAGTGGTTGTGAACGTTGTATGTGTACTTTACTTTCTAGCAACCTGTGTCGTACATCCTTTATACACACATTACAAATTATGTTCCATCGCCAAACTTAGGGGAGATAAGTTGCGTTTTGTTTGGGTTTTCAAAATCAGCTTTATGCTTTTAATTGATTGAAGTTTGTATTAAGAAATCTTAGAAAGGGAAACGCAATTACGATATAAAGGTGAAAAGCATATACTTCAGAATTTTCTTACCTTAATACAGAGATTAGACAAAATATTTAAACCTTAGAAATCGGTCCTTGGAAACCTTAATATCAACTTGTTCGGCGCATGTCTTCACAAACCTGAAACGTGGTTTTGAAAACTTGTTACACGGCATCGAATTTGAAATAAATGTTGTTAAAGTTTACATCGAGAAATACACTCAGTAACCTACTAATATGTGAAATCTGCAAACACCCGAGCTAGTATATAGTGTAGACTCGGATCTGAGTCATTTGTGCTTATAGTCAATGTCTACTATATAATTTCTAGAAATTCTGTTCTTAAGACTGTCGAAGAACTGCTCAAGAGAAGATCATGGGTCAAGGATGTTTGTGCCTAGTTACTAAACCCAAGTCCCTTCCAAACATAGTTCCTGTTTTCTTCTTGGCTTTATAGAAACTAAAAACCCTTATCTCTCGGCTTATGTTTTCATAAATAGACAAAACAAAGTTTTCTTTTCTTAATAACTGTTTTTATCGCCAGTTTCTTACCTATGCCTCTTGATTGTGCTAATAAATGTAAATGATAATTAACATAAGACACAAATAAGTTGCCTCCAAAGAATGCTGGGTGTTCTAACAAAAGTTGACATTTGAAACCTTTTAAAACTGTTTCTTTCTTAAAGGAAAGCTTAAATAACTAACTATCAGTGCTAAATGACAAGAGGTTAAAATTTTTCAAATGTTAGATAAAAAGTTTAAGAGTGGTATCTTTTTTGATACTTCCCTCTAGCACGATCTCTTTACCAAGCATAGAAGCAGAGTTCTCTTTGAATGATCTTTTCCTTTCAAAGAAACCAAAAGAAAAATCTTCTCACACTGCTACTTTGCTTGACAATATATTTATTAACAGTTTGGACATTGTTTGTAATAATGGTTTATTATTCTCGGATGTTTCTGATCATTTACCTGTTTTCTCCATTCTTCTTCATGGTTTACCTATCGCAAAAACTCTTCTACAAACATGGAGAATTTTAGAAAGATTCTCGAGCAGCATCATTGGAAAGAGGTTTCAGAATCGAATGATCTTTTTCAAGCATATAACCATGGTTAAGAAAAGGTCTTCTCAAATTGATTAAGAAGAAGAATATATTGTATCGTAAATTCCTTATTTCACAGAAGCCATCGTGTGAGCAATATTATAAAAATTTTAGAAATTATGAGATTAATCATCTGCTGAGAATAGCTAAAAGAGAATATTATGAAAAAAACTTATGCTTTACAAAAACAATACATATGAAGCTAACTTGCTGCATACTAAATGAAGTGATAAACCATAAAAACAAAGCTTAAAACAGTTTCTCAGTTTATAGGATATCGTATATTTAAACTATATCATGACTTTTTCATTTCAATCTCATAATTTGTTACCATTTTGAGGAGAACCATCTCGTATAAGCTTTTATAACTAGTTTCAATGGTCCCCCTCGCCACAATACTATGTATTGATTTTCTTTTACCTTCAGTTTATAATATATTATCTGTAATTACTTTGTGGTGAAATAAAACTGAACTGAACTAGTAAGTTTACATCCATCTAACAACTAATTACATACTAATAAAAAGTTTTAAACTTACTAATTACACACATTACAGAAAGCAGGACAAAAAAGAGTCAGACAAAATGAACAAGCTCTGGTGTGATATACTGGAAAACTGGAACTACAATCAACTCTTGTCCCCAAAACAGGTATTTTGATAAACTTGTTGAGGAACTTGTTTTCAAAAAAGTGTTCAGTCTATTTGCAAGTCAGTGTAACAGGCTGTTTGAAAGTTTAAAATTTTCTCTGTCAGAATTATAGAGTTGAATTAATTTTGCTCTGATGAAAGGCCTATGTTCAAAGTTTCAGGATGAATCCATCCCAACTCACTTCTTCCTTTTAGAGTGAAAGTTGAACAATTTTTAATAATAAAACAATGGTTACAATGACATACATGAGAAACTCAACAAAAGTATCTGAACTCCAGATGGGATTTGAACCATAAACAGGACTATATACCAGTCAGATGCTCTTTACCACTGAACTAACTGGGAGCTAAATATCACACTATTACTGTCAGAATAACAATGCCTGTGTGCCAAGAATTTTATTTTTTATATATTTTTTCTCAACTTGCATCACAAGTGTTGTTGTGAACAGCTTCTTGTGACCATCTTCAAACAAAATTTTGATACTATTTTGATAATATATAGATATTATTAAAATATAACAGTATTGAATATTTTTTAAAAAAATGATGCCTGCCCCTAATGCTACCTTGTAACCTTGTGTTTGTCCTAGCTGCGTCGTTCCATCAAACGAGGTTTACCCATTGCACTCAGAGGAAGGTTTTGGAATCTCCTGCTTGGCACCAAGGCCCTGCAGAGCAACTCTTCCTTCAATTATGAGGTCTGACTTTGCTATGTTAACTGTCACATATCCAGTTTAAATTAATGTATTACAAGAAAAGAAATAAATTCATTGATCAAGCACCAAAATATTTTAGTTTTCTGTTATTGTATAGTTGTTTTGTTTTCATTTAGAGAAACGTAGATGAGAGGGAAATAATCGTGAGAACCATTGTTAGTACACAACCGATCAATAACACGGTCTGAATTGTACCAAACCCTTGCTTGACAGCATATACCTTACCTGAGGGAATTAGCTAATTTTAAATTTTAATTAGTAATTTTAATTTGTATAGAATTATTTTATGCTTTCAACAATAACCATTACAGACTACAAACCTCAGTTTCTTTGTAGTTTATAGCAATTCAATTAGATATGATGCTTGATGTCTACCATAACTTAAATAAAATTAATGTAAGTACAGTCTGTCAGTAACCTTTTTAGAATTGGTTCCTCCTTTATATTTTCATTTTTAACATTGAGCCATCTTAGTTTGTTTATCATACCACTTGTTTCAATCTAGTCTAAATTGTGCTCCCTTTTTTTATAAAAGGTTTGTGTTAATGAACTTCGACAAGTCCTTGTTGACTTTGGTGTAAGTGAGTTTGGAGGGCACAACTGCATTGTAAGATTTGGAAGAATAATTGGTAAGTTGAATGCTGTCGTAGTGATTAGGGATACTGAATACTTGCTTCTGCTCCTGTTGTTTCCAACAAGTTAAGGCCTTTTTTTTGTTTTGACTCAGACCTCTTCAAAACTATAAGCCTACTATGTAAATGGTTCTGACCAAGGCCTCCTCTTAAAAATCAAGCCTACTAAATTGCCCTGACCCAGCCCCCTTCTTCAAAACCGTAAGCCAACTAAATTGCTCTGACCCAGACCTCCTTTTAAAAATCAAGCCTACTAAAATGCTCTGACTCAAACCGTCTCTTCAAAGCCATAAGGCTACTAAAATGCTCAGACCCAGTCCCCCTCTTCAAAACCATAGGCAAATTAAATTGCTCTGACCTAGTCCCCCACTTCAAAACTATAAGCCTACTAAATTGTTCTGACCCAGTCCCCCACTTCAAAACTATAAGCCTACTAAATTGCTCTGACCCAGACCCCCATTTCAAACCTACTAAAATGTTCTGGTCCCTAGATCTTTCCTTATATCATTTTTGAAAAAGCTAAAGTGCATCATATCTTCAATCTGTAACACTTGTATCATGCCAACACTTCTAGGTGCAATGGGTTGCAGCAGTGATGGAGAAGAACTAAGTGAATCTGACTTTAACAATTTTCCTTTGAGAAATTCTGGAAACTCTCCAGCCACTCTACAGGAACTCACTGTTTATAGGCAGATCATGCTTGATGTAGGTAAGAACTTCACATTCAAAAGGCACTTTTTAAAAAAAATTCATCATCTAGTAAAAATAAATAGGCTACAATTTAGAATTTAGTGGTTCATTCAAATGTTAAACCCTCTCCCTCTCTTTGGTTCAAATTTCTTAAAGTAAAACTCCTTGCCTTCAGGAAAAGACTGCTGTTGAATGCCCAGGGGTTGCCTGGGGTGGGAAGGGGGGATTGATTACGTTTTGAATTGATTGACACAATACTGAGACATGATTGGCTGAAACATGCTAGGCTTACCACTGCTATCTTGGTAAAAAACAAAAAGAAAGACATAAAAGAGACATATGATTGGCTCAAAGCTATTAGTTTCATTGGAATGCTTGTTTAAACAGTTATGTTTGTAAATGCGAGAGGCCATAGTTGCTGTGAAAGCACACCTTCACCTTATATACCACCTCCTGGTTTAAACCCAGTTGGTAAGTTGCCAGTCTGTTGTGAAGGTCATGCCTTGCTTCGATTCCCAACTTGACCTTTTTTAAGATCTTCAATAACTGAGGAGAAAGTGTTGAGTTTTCTCTTACATCCGCAGATCGATATACTTCTGTGTCTTTTCAAAATAAGGACACAAACCGGAGACCCTCAGAATCTTATAAACGGCTTGCGAAACCTTAGACTTTCCAACCACCAAACAAAATTACTAATCTTGCCCAAAACCCATTTCAGTCAAAAATTAAAGAAGCTTTGCATGTTTTGTGTAGTTCAACGAAAATCTGAATGCTACATTTTCTCATGCTGTACATTTGTTCTTTGTTGTTTGTCTGCAGACCGGTCATTTCCCACCCACAAGATGTTCATGAACGGCACCACGGAGGGGAAGGAGGGTAGAGCAACCTTGTTTCGGGTTTTAGCAGTCTACTCGAAGTACAATAGCCTTGTGTCTTACTGTCAAGGTACACACCATCCAGGCTGCCTGTTTAAGGCTTGTAGTTAATGTTTATTTAGTTATTCACTTAGCTTCACTACTCTAAGGTAGTCGGAGAACCAAACAGGTTTTACAACCCAATTACTGGACTAATGGGTGCCTACGGTTTAACGTCCTTATCCGAGAAGACGTGAAGGTCTAACCGTTTGCAGATGTTGGAGCAAAGGCAGCACCTTCTCCTCAGTTATTTTAAGACCCTGAGTGAAGGT
>JAOBAT010126365.1:0-12853 GCA_026413305.1 Hydrozoanthus tunicans
TTACTGCTTTTTACTTTAAAACTATGTTGTACACTGGTTGATGTATTTTCAGTATGAAAATGCGAACATTCTGGTTTTGGAAAAGCGAAATGCCGCAGAACAATGGGAGGTTGCCTAGTTCTTACACGGACCATTACTTAAATCGTAGGCAGGTAGGTACCGGATGGCAGACCTTAAAAGGAGGTGTTGAGTCCTATTGGCTATAATTCTCCTGTGACTCCTTGAGTCAATATTTTAAAAAAAGTTCATAGATCAAAGGCTTTGAGAATTAAGGAGAATGGACTCGCTTAGCCCCCCTAACCCTCACAACCCCAGCCCCTTCTTCCTTCTCTTATCTGAAAATACAGTGTGATTTGTTGCCGTGTCTTACTTAGTCTTCCACGCTAGATGCTCTTGTTGGTCATTAATTCACCCTTGGAACAAAGAGGGCGGCTATCGCCTCGATTACTTTTTCTAGATCGTTTTTTTGTGTAGTAAAAGTGCAAAAAAAAAAATATCGTACTAACCACAATCCAAGCAGGTATTCAAATACCGGGTATAATATACAGCACCGATATCGATGAAAGATGAGCAAATATTGCTATCTGTTATATTGTCGTAGCATCGATCGTGGGTGCGGCAGCATCTAACAACATGAACAGGAAGACTAAATGTTACCTTTTAATTAAAACAACCCTTGTGCGTTTAAGTAAACTCAAATAGAACTTTTTTATTAATAAACTACGAAGATTTCTCAACTAGTCGATGCAAATGTAATAAACTACTTAAAATGCCTATAACACTAACAATTATTTTTGTTACCACTAAAAGTTTTTGGAAAGTAAGGACGTTTAAGAAAAACAATTTTGGAAATCGGCCGTATCATCGATTTTTTATACACGTTTGAAGTTAAAGTTTTGTTGGTTCACGACCGCGTTTTAAGGGCATTGGGCTATGACGCCATTCCCGGATATCTCTGGATCGAAACTCAGCAAGATGGACAACAATGAATCAGGGATTTTTCATTCAGAAGTATATTCCAATCCCTCATAGAGTTCTCACGGTTCTTTTGTACTTTTTGCAACGTTGTTGTTAACTTATTACGTGCCAGTCGAATCACGTGACGGCAAGTCAAGACAGTGTGCGATAACTGAAGCTAAAAAATACACACGAAACTTAGAGTTGTTAATGAACCAGTATGTTTTATACTTTAGAGTAATATAAAGTTAAGTGCACTTGTGTTTGTATGAAAGAACGTTATACCTTTGTGTTTAGAAATATCTCATTTGCTCAATGTTTTAAGTCGGGAATGACGTTACAACCCAGGCCCCCGAAAACGTTGCCGTGAACCAAGATGTCTGAACATTTTGCTAGTTCGAGCCCCTGTAAAAAAAAAAAAAAGCTAGACCAAATTTCGAAAAGTTTTTTGCAGAAGTACTTTAAGTCGGGAATGACATCACAACCCAGTCCCCCGAAATGGTGGTCGTGAACCAAGACGTCTGAAAATTTTGCTAGTTCGAGCCCCTGTAGAAAAAAAAAAGCTAGACCAAATTTCGAAAAATTTTTTGCAGAAGTACTTTAAATTTTACGTGAAATAATTTGACCCCAAACAAGGTTGTTAGCGTTATTTGCACTTTAAAATCGAATACTATTTTAAAACAGTTTAAACAGTAGCTGACTACGCCATGTTCGTGTCACACGAGCTTCCACAGGTCGAATGTGACCTGTCACGCATTCCACGTGACAGATCACAAGACTGGCCAGCCAGACGGCGTGGATCAGTTCTTAACACTAGAACTGAGGAAACTTGCGTGACACGAACGAAACGTGCTACTGTTAAAACTGTTGCAGTCTAGTATTTGATTTTAAATATTTTATTATTTTTTATTAAGGGAAAAGGTCAAAACAACGGTACTTCCTAGGAACCCAATTTAGGGGGTGGGGTATTATGTGCCGCTACCCACCACCTTTTTTCAAAAATGCTGAATTTCAAGAGCAAATATCATGTTCAACGCCTTCTTTGTGTAGAGAGGAGTCGATAATACAATAAAAACCAATACCCCTAAATCAGGTTTTGAGAAATTGAGCTCTCATAAAGTGGGGAGGGGTGGGGTAGGGGGTATGTGCCGCCACCCATCACCTCCCCCGACAAAATTGGGTTCCTTAAAAATGCCATTGTTTTTACTTCTTCCCTAACATGTGGGAACCCGAGAAAGAAGCCATAAAGAATATACAGCGCCTTTTTAGGTATGCTCTGAACAGGCCGCTCTGTCAATGCAGATTTCTTACTCGCTCTGAGCCCTTTATGGGGGTTGAGTTAATGAGAAAAAATGTGGCCGAGCGACGTTAGTTCGCCCCCTTAAAGGACTGAAACGAATTCTAAGCTACATTAGCATAATGTTGTATTTCCGGCTTCCCACTAGGCCTTAAGCTTTAACCCGCATGACAACTCTTGTCGAGAGTGAGTTGGGGCCAAGTAAGCAATGACACGTTGGGTTATGGGTTATGGTGATCAGACAGCGGCGAATTTGTGTTTGAATGGTAATAACAGCGGAAAAAAGTTTTAATTATGGCAGTCAAAACCACGATTTCAAAACAGAAGGCGACCTGCACATACACTTACCCACAATTCCGAGCGTATAAACGGCTAAAATTTTCCCATAAAAAAGCATAGTGAGGATCTTAAACTCTCAAATTTTACAGACATAATCTGTTATTACAAGGAAGAACTTTACCAACTGCTACCTTCCCTGCTAGGCTTCTTTTAACTGTGCAAGGTTCGCAAAAATTGTGGTGAAATTTAAAGACGCAATCATTTTCAATGGTCCATAGGCCTTATGCATGATTACGTCACCAAGCCTCGCTTTCGAATCTCAAAAGTGAAATTCCAAAGCGCCCACAAATGAAAAGAATTCCTTCGTGAACACAGTTTGCACGTCCAAAATGCTCACACTTATTTCTTAAATACGAGGCTCGGGGGTGAAAAATTGACTAGTTTGACGTCAACATGCATAAGACCTATTAGGAACTTGGTAGCTCTTTCCAGATAAAGGGCAAACCTGGGTAGCCTTTTAAAAACACGCCAAATCAAACATAGGTTGTACAGAAGAATTTCAGTCATTGTTTTTTTAACTATCTGTTTTTTTTTTTGGTTTGCCAGACAGAATCCTGCAGTTTTATTGGTTGCTGGGAGGGCAGGATCATCTGGTAACAACTTCTCAATGTAGCCAATCAGGTTGTAGGTTCCTGTTAGTTCAAATAGAAAAGACATAGGTTTCTTTGTTTCATGTTTCAAAGTTTGATTCTACTTTAAAAGGTTTGTCTGTAACCGGCTACGTCAGTTGAAATCCGCCAATGTTGAGCTGCAACACAGTAGAAGTTTAATCGGCACAATATTGTCGACAACTGAATGTTTAAAAACTTCTATCGAAAGATTTTAATCGACAGTTAGTGTTGACTTCTCTCAAAGGAGTTTACAAAAGAACTAATATAATATTGACTTTTACTACTGAAATGAAAAAAACAAGCAATTTTCCTTACAAATCAGTGTCATCCAAAGGCGTGCCACCCCCAAGTGCTCCACACCAACAGCCATAATCATAGTAATGAAGAGCAGTTCTGTTTTGGGTACTTCCACAGGAAATCATTAGACCAAACTGCCATAACGCTCGTCGGCTGCGTTTTAACACTGTCATAAAAATGAACGAGTAACTAAACATTAGGGAAGGCTGCACCTAGGTATACTACACAAGAGGCTTTTTGTCAATCAACTTCAAGCTCTACAGCTACGAATTTTGTCTTTTGGGCTGCTAAAGATGATGCTGATAAGCTTTTTGATAGTAATGATGCTGGTTTGCTTTTTGAGGCTGCAAGGGTTGCTGGTAAACTGTGTAATAACCCGGATGCTAGTAAGCTGAGTGGTGACAATTTAATTATAATTATGCTTACCGCAGCTAGTATTTATAGATTAAAACATTATATGTAAATCTATTCTCAGTTACAGCTGAAGATGTTCAAAGACATGAAATGTTTTGCAAACTAAAAAATGTTGTTCTCTACTTTAAATGCAAAACAAGTCTGCCTTTTTACGTTCTTTTTTCGTAGTATTCTAACTTACTAACTTTGTTTATCGTCGTGTGTCGTCAGTGGCTTTTGTTTAATCGCTCGCCGGCACAGACCTCGGAACAGTCGTGACAGTCGAATTTGAGGAGAGAGGAAAACCGGAGAACCCGGAGAAAGACAAAATCGACAAATCTTAGCCCAAATGCAAACCCAGGATTCGATCCCGGGTCCACAGAGGTGGGAGGCACGAGCGCTAACCGCTCGGCCATCCTGACTCCCCGTTATTAGTATTATTTTTTTCTTAATACTGTAACCCTTAAAACTGCCCATTGAGATTGTCTGAGCGAACTTACCTTCCAGATGTCCTCCGTTTTTAGGCTTTGAATCCTATGCAGGGAAAAAAGTCTTCGGTTTGTCAAATGTGTTTTAAAACGTAGTCATTACATAGTCGCCTAAGATTTACCACTAGCCACCAAACTTCTTTTAGAGCTAGCTAAGGTATGATGAAATTTTGTATTTTTTCACCGCAGTTTTCCATATAGATGTGCTTAAAAACCCTTCATGTTTCCTGCTCTGACACTCCAAGCTATCTAGGATGAATAATGGCTTTCGCACAAAGAATTGAAGGTCTAACTCTACGGGCTGCCATGGGATGAAACGAGTACCAAACAGGCTGTGGTCTGGTTCCATTTACGAACTGTGCTGACTGCTCCGTAAAAATAAAGAAGTTCTATTTAGATTTCCACGTGTTAAGATAACGAGAAGCCTATACTTATGCAAAACAATGGGTTCCTTGTCTTCAACTCATGCTCATCTAATACAGGGGAAGCAGTTTAATCTTTTGCGAAAAACGCAATTTTGTTTGTTTTAATCCTGTTCGTTACCAAATAAAGCTTTTCTTATAAGGTGCGTGTGTTCGGAGTCTGAGACCGAGTTTTCAAATACTTACGTCAGCTAAGAATTGTCTTTTTGTCCGCTTTTTTTGTTCGTCTGCAGAATTTGATACCTTTTTTTTCTTTAGCTTAGTTAATTGCTGTGTGGTGATGTTTGTTTTTGTTGTTAAAAACCTTGAAACTCGGCGTTTTGTAAGAAAAGCTTTCTTGTTCACCGTTTGAGAACAAATAAAGCGCCAAGTTTTGGACCTGAATATTGAAATCAGGATCGTCACGACAAGTAAGTTTTTGGGGATACACTATTTTGAGTTTAGCGTTGCGATTTCAAAACTAGAACTCTGGCAAGATTTTTATATTTCTAAAACAATAGGCGTTTTCTAGTAATTTAGATATACGCCCCGAGATCGTCTCTTTTACCGCTTGGATGAGATGAGGAACATGTCCATCATGTTACTCGCGTATTTATCAAGAATTTGGATTATTTTTTATGTCTTTGATGAAAGGTGGATATATCGTCGTGATACATTTAGAAAAAATGTTCAACCATATTCGCCATTATTTACACAATGGTTTCTTTAATATAAACCGCATACAAACATTGGAAAACTTCAAAAATGAAAACTCTATATTTTAATAGGCCCTGCATGTATAAGAAGACCAGTACAAGAATATGAACACGATTGAACTTGAAAAAGAAAATATTTCTTTAAAGTGTTTTAAGAATGTCATCTCAAAAGCATTTTTAGACAAAAAAAAACTTGTTCAAACGTAAAATACGATGTTTGTTAAGTTTTAATAGACTTAGTTTGTCAAAACTGGACTTCTTCACTAGATTGAAAACTTTATGGTATTCTGCTTTTGTTAGTGAATTAAGTATGAATATTTTCAGTACAACAGACTGAAGTCAACTGCATTAAACAGCATTGACAATGAAAAGCTGCACTGAACAGCCCTAACGCTAAATACCTTTTTATAAACAGATCCAGAGCGGGAAACCATAAAGATTCCGAGCAAGGCAAGAAAGAAGAGAATTATTCCGGGCTTAACTTCCATCTTCGGTGCTAATTAATTATAACCAGTGACGCTGGCAATAACAATAACTCGTGGCTTTTAAAAAGAGGATGATTCTCAGACAGTTTTCGGAATTTAAGAAACCGTTTGTTTGCTTTTTTCGTTGGTGTTTGCTTTATCTAAAAAATGAATTAGAAATTAAACGATGCGGACTCAGTAATCAGTTACATGCAGCGAAACTATACTATGAAGTCTTCAAAGAATTTTCTTAAAAAGACGATTTTTCGTCTACGTTGAAACAGAAAGTGTCTCTCCCACCACTACTCATCAAATATTGAATTTCTTTTTCTGTGCGTGTGACTTTTTCATCGGTTCTTCCACGTTGCGGTGTTAAGTTTTAACTTCTGTTACACAAATTCTAAAGAAAAATTAAAGCTAAGCAGCTGCTCACACCAAATGTGTGAAGAATATCATAAAGTTTGAATTTGTTCCGCTTTTGTTTTGTTTCTTGATTGTTGTCCATTTAGAAATGACATTTGTTTAAACATTGCTCTAAAAATGACTTCCCTTGCGTCTTTTCAGTTAAAATGATTTTGAGAAAGAGTTAAAAAAAGATGGCAGTCACTCCTCGATTAATTTTATCTTTTTTTCAAAGCACAAACTATAAAATTTCTTGGAACAAATTTAGTCATTTACCAAAGACCTTCGATCTGCAGGAGTAAACGTGTTTTACTTGTTAATTATCACACTTAGAGACTTTGCACCTAGTTCGAACTGAAAATTAAAGATTAAGCCTTCCCCTTCAGAAGCAAGTTTTTCTATTTTTCTTTATCATCAAAGCTATAGATTTTCATTAAGATTGCTCGATCAACTAGAATACTTAACTTTGATTTAAGAGGTTCCGGTATTTTTGTGTCAAGTTGAATACTGTACTCCGTCGAACATTTTTTTTTTTTTGGCTGTGAGCCGTGTTGTACAAAATCCGATCAATAAAAGGAAGCAATAAAATGAACCGGCATTCACAGAAAATAACGACCTGAAACTTTACCAAAAACTCCTAGCGCGGGAATTTTATCTAAAACCGTTGAGTAAAACCACAAAGAGAATCAAAAACTCCAGGTTTGGCACACGAACGATATTGAAATGTGAAATATTCAATTACAGCGTTAACATATTGCTTAATTATTTTTTCTTGAATTTCTTTTGGTATGTTTACTGGTAAATATTGCAAGAGGCGTTCAACCATCGCTGTATTGCAGTCGACTTTGATTTCAAACTGAATAAGAGCAAAGGTTTTGCGAATTTTTAATAACTCGACACGCTGAAGACTGGAGAGAAAATCTATACCTCCAAAGGCACAAACTATAATGTCAAACAAAGAGTTCGTAGTTCTCTTAAAGATTGGAATTCGCTGAACATGGATCTGAAATTTACTGCTGTCAGCCTAAATGCCGTTTTAGATTTTTATGCCCTAAATAGATCAGTACAGGCATATCTTTCAACTATATTTCAGTTTCTTGTATCCATTTTTTTATCAGTTATTTATGACCAGCATGCAGAATTACACCGCTGAGTCGTATTTATAAACTTATTTTGACTTTTATTCTCCGACGCGTTTCGCCTCTATGTAGGCTCCATCAGGTAGAAACAAAAACACAACAAAGTACAGCATCTTTAGCCACATCCACGTTTGGATTTTTGTCTTGTTCAACCTCGAAACTTAATTTTCCCGCCTTTTCAAGTTGGCCGACGTTACTTTGGCGCCATTATAACAATAATGTTGTGCTGTGAGCGCGCGCCTTTTATCCCACGTACACATTTCTCAGGGATTGAAATGACATGATCAAACGTTAGTTTGAGCATACGAACTTTAAGTTTTCTTGCCGTTTAACACTATACTTAGAACGTCTTGTCAAGTATATGTCATTGAAAGCTCTCCCGTCTCTATCAAAGGAATAGTCAAAACTGAGAAACACTACAAACCGATTGTAGCCAGCAGTCGGGAAGCAATACAAATGCAAGTGAGTTGAAAAAGTGTACTCTAAACAGTTCTAGCTGTTAGTCTTTTCAAAACTTTATGTTTTGAAAAGTAAACTTCAACACAAAAATGGTTTTGAAAAGATTTATTTTCTATCAGTTGAGTGAAAGTATGTTTACACACTTGCCTCGTAACTAAATTTTGTCTTTGAACCGCTTCAGTACATAGTCTTGAAGACAATGTAACTGTGGGGCTGAAAGGGTTGAGGTATGTAAGGAGAAGGTAGATGTTGATAAACTGGCTGGGGCCGAAAGGGTTGAGTTATGTAAGGAGAAGCTAGATATTGATGAACTAGCCAGAGCTGAAAGTGAAAGGCTTTAGTTGTGTAAGGAGAAATACTAGTTGATAAACTGGCTGGGGCTGAATTTTGTTTGTCTCTTGAAAGAAGAAAACTATACTCGGTCTCCTAATTTGAGTTTGAAAGTTGATAGTGTGATTCGCAGGCGTTCGAAATTTTTCAAAATCATCAAAACTTTCTTTAAGTCGGTGTTAAAATGGTTTTTGAAGGTGCTCGTCGATGCACTGAACGTTAACAAGTTTTTAGTCTTGCGTTGAACCTTCTTCGTGCTATGATATTTCTTTAGAATCTTTGAGCTCAGTTTTGTACCCAGTTTAATTCGTTATAATTTCATTGCGTAAAAAAATGATGACCCAATTTTCTCTCTTTTTCACAACTGAGCGAAAAATTTGACAGCATGAATACAAAATAAGATAAAAGTATGACATTATATACGAATTTCAAAAAGTGTAATCTTTTAGAAGTAAAGAATTACACACGAGCCAATTACATCGCACGATCTTTATTGCACTATTAGCAAATTGCAATACCCATTAAGAAAAATAAATACTTTGAAAGACAGGTGAAAAAGAAGAACAAAACAGAAAAGGAAGGTGCAAACTTACAGGCTAAACTTTCGTGTTCCTAATGTAAAAGGCAAAAGTTCCATAAAGACAACAATACAACACTTTTACAGCAAAAAACACAAAAACTTTCATCTTTCAAGAAGCCCATCCGTGATATATTTTCAAGTCACGTGTATTTAAATTATACCGTTGTTATCCTTGGCTATCCTTGGAAATAAGCATACAACTATAAAATAAAGAAACTATTATGAAGGTAACGTATAGGAATTATGAACAAAAACAAGCCTTGTGTTTATAGTATAACTTACTGTAGAATAATAACTTTTAACAACTATCCCGCCTAATATTTGCAGCTTTCATACCTAGAGTAAGAGTAAAAGCAGTAATGTAGAAAAAGAAAAAACTTATTACGAACATTTTGCCGCAATTACCATAACAATAACTTTCTTGAAAGCTCAAAGTTAAATAAGAAGCATAATTCATTCTATAATCGGTAAAAGCTGCAAAACAACCACTGACTGCTGAAATGTAATTCTTTGTTGATTTCATGTTGCCACTGCCGGACGCAAAATTCCTCAAAGACATGAATGAAACTAATCTCTCCTTAGCACAAAACACCGATTCATTTCTATCAAGAGGCACCTTCTTGATAGTTTTTGAATCTTGTGCTTTTGTATTTATCGACATCGCGGCTTTTCTTGGAAACCTACTTGTTTGTGTTGCATTGTACACAAACCCCTCGATTCGTACCACCACGAGCTTTTTCATTCTTTCCTTGGCCATCAGCGATTTTCTTATGTCTATATTTGTTATGCCATTTACTGCCATCTCATCCATATTTGACCGTTGGGTGTTTGGTAACAGTTTTAGTACTGTTGTTGGATTTACTGGATACGCCCTTGCTGCAATCTCAATTACAACTGTAACTATGGTGTCATTGAACCGATGTATCTGTATCACAAAACAGTCGCTTTATCAAACCTTTTATACCAGAAAAAGAGTGAAGCAGATGATATGCGTTGTTTGGCTGCATGTACTGTGCATACTCGTAATTGCACTTGTTGCCAAGATGGAGCTGAAGAACGTTCCAGAGTCACCAGTGTTTGGCCTTCCAGCATACAGCAGCAACGCCGCTGTATTGGCTTCAGTTTATTCTTTTCTTTACGTATTTCTCCCCCTTGTAGTAATTCCTGTATGTTGCTTAAAAATCTGGTTTGCTATCCGTCATCGTAACAGCGTCACGATTTCGCCATCCCTTCAAGGTTCCACAAGTTATGGAGTAGAAGAAAAAAAGATCACCAAAACTTTGATAACTGTTGTAGCTGGATTTTGCGTCTGTTTCATTCCTTGTGTAGTTGTAGTCCTAGCTAACCTTTTTCACACAATTGAGAGCCAAGCAGCTGTATACTTTGGACTTTATTACCCCATTCCAGCTTTCCTTAGCAGTGCCATCAACCCAGTAATATATACAATAATGAACACGTCGTACAGAGAGCAGTTTCGAAAAGTACTTCATTTAAAATAGTTGCCTAGTTGTTGTAGAGCGATTAAGAGACAAAGATGGCGGATTTTTGTTAAAATTTTGACGGGCTGCCACCGTACATCAAACAATTTATCTTTGCCTTTTTAATCTGTAACTTGCAAAGAAAATGTTTTTGTATAATGAAAATAATTTCTCACAATGACACCGATGGATAAATCGCAAACCAAATTTTTCTCCGTCAGTTACTTTGCCATTTTTATTTAAGTTTTATGAAATGTAATATACAGCTGACGGCTCAAAAGTGTCCGAAATTTTAATAATTAATAGAAGATGCCAGGTTAATGAGCTCGAGGAAGCAGATCTACAGGGAAGTTGTCTGATAAAATTAATTCGAATTCTTGACGAATTATATTATAGTTAAGATTAGATTCGCTAATGGCGTACCTAACCAATTCGTCTTGTTCATGCAATATGGAAACTATGACCAAGAAAAGAGAGAAACTTAAACGAGGATGAACGATATGGTACAATAAATAGAATGGTTTTTTTTAATAAAATGAAAAAATAAAGATACCATGAAGTTATTTTGCAACAATTTCAATTTTATTTGTCCAAGTTGAGTTCCTGCTAGCATGAGGTTCATGAGATTACCAGCTTAGCATCGATTTCGAATAATAACCGGAGCTTTGATCCCAATAGTAGAAGCACAAGCAGTAATTAAAAAGGAAATTTCTTTTTAAATTTCTACCGCAATTACCTTAACAAAGTCTTTCTGGAACGCTCACACGAGAAGCATAAATCATTTCTTAGTCAATTATAAGCTGTAAGACAATCACTGAAACTCGATTGTTCACAAGTTGTAGAACGCACATTTCCACATAGAAATGAATGAAACTCATTTCTCTTTAGCAAAAACAAATTGTTCACTTCTGTCAAAAGGCACTTTCCTGATAGTTTTTGAATCTTGTGCGTTGTATATTTATCGACATCGCGGCTTTCCTTGGAAACCTACTTGTTTGCATTGCATTTTGCAGAAATCCCTCGATTCTTACCGCCACGAGCTTCTTCATTCTTTCCTTGGCAGTTAGTGACCTCTTTATGTCGATATTCGTTATACCATTTAGTATCATCTCCCCCATATTTGACCGGTGGGTATTTGGTGACTTGTGGGATTTACTGGACACGCCCTTGCTGCAATCTCAATTACAACGGTAACAACAATGGTGTCGTTGAACCGATGAATCTGCATCACAAAACCATTGCTTTATTAAACCTTTTACACCAGAAGAAGAGTGAAGCAAATGATATGTATTGCGTGGTTGCAGGCACCTTGTATATTTGGAATAGCGTACGCCGCCATTGCCAAGATTGAGTTCAAGAATGTTCCAGAGTCACGAGTGTTTTGCCTTCCTGTATATAGCAGCAAAACCGCTACAACGACTTCTCATTCTGTTTCTCTTTACATTTTTCTCCCCCTTCTAATTTTTCCTGTTTGCTGCATGAAACTTATGTTTGCTATCACAACAACGTGGTTATTTCGCCATCGCAGCAAGGTTCTACAAGTTATGGAGTGGAAGAGAAAAAGATCATCAAAATTTTGAAAACTGTTGTGGCTGGATTTTGCGTCTGTTTTATTCCTTGTTCAGTTGTAATCATTATAAATATTTTTCACCCAATTGACAATCACACAGCTGTGTATCTTGGCCTTTATTGTCCAATTCCAGCTTTCCTTAGCAGTGGCATAAACCGGCTTTACTCTTTCTCTCTTCTTTTACCTCGCTTTCCCGTGGCCCCATTCCCCAAAACCTTCTTAAAACTCCCCACAAACCCCCCAACTAATTCGCCGAGCTCTGATTATGAACACACCACAGAACAACAACCGTTTTTGTGCTCTTTATTTAAGAGCATATCAGGCCTATTAACAAGAAAGGGGTCTTGCAGAGATCTCCTTCCCACGCAAGGCAACCTTTGGCTGAAACTGACACAAAATGCCAACATCAGATGGGGCAAGTAGAGAGGACCCCTTTCTTGAAAATGGGCTTCATGTTGGTTGAGTGGCAGGGTTAGCAGCGGGAGCAGAGAGTGTTTTGCAGAAAATCTCAAATGATAAACTCCCCCTTCCCCCTCCCCACCCCTACCCCTGTGCAAACCTAGGGCTGGATCTGCTCGGGCTCACATGTGACACTGTTTCAAGGGAGGCAGCCATTAGGAGTGACAACTCACTCGATTAGGTCCCAAACAGTGCTTGACACTCCCCCAGGCAAGGCTGGATTACACTAGATACTATGGGCCAGCTTCAACGTTTTAGTTGACGAAAGTGCCAGGGTTAGCAGGTGAAGGTTAGAGAGGGACCCTCGACCGGAATTTACGGCATCTATCTCTCAAAGAATCTCACACGATAAACCCCCGCCTAAGATCGCTAACTGAGGGCTCTGCTCAGACCAAAAAGTTAGCACGCTGTTGCAACAATTAATGACTCACCCGTCCAGGACGAAGGCAGACACTCCAAAACTTAGGACTAGT
>JAOBAT010126376.1:0-12853 GCA_026413305.1 Hydrozoanthus tunicans
CCTGGAAGAAAAACTCCTACTTTTAAAAGGGCGCTCATCAAATTCTCTTAACAAACGGTCTGATCTTTTCAACAAATACCGCCATGTAACCTGATACTGTTTTGAAAAAATCGTCCGTTAAAAATCGAATAATAAAAGCTAATCTGTCAGTTACCTGATGATCGCGAAAGCGTGAAACTCAGAGTAGCAACAGCTATACTTTTGTCTCTTTTTGTTTATATATATATATATATTATTATATACATATATATATACTATATACTTCCTATATATATACACACATATATATACTATCACAGTTTCAGTTGTACTATGTTTCTCAAATGTTCACATGGATTTGCGCATGTTTCCCTTTTCATTCGCAATTATTACTCTTCTTGGGTCAAGAATATACCGAAAAGACGAGCATAATTCGTAAGCTTATCATTTTAATAAAGTACATGAGAAATATGAAAGTTCGTTTGTTTGGATCTAGTTCAAGAAACAAGGGGCTCTGTGTCGTGAAACAAAAAACGATTGTGATACTCCGGAATATTGCACAGGAGTTTCAAGAGACGTAAGTAAATCCAGCCAACAATAAAAGTTTTTTTAACATGACCTTTCAGTATTGTCAAAGCAATTCTAAAACTACAGAAAAATCTTAGTTAGACATACGTTGGTCTTTCTCTGATGTAGGAACATTTATATAAACAAACACACCTTGTCAACACAAACAGCCAATATCCAAAAAAGTAAAATAACGAAACAGTTGTATCACAAACAAATCGGATAACCGCCCACAAATGTATTACTAGCCACAAATGTGATAAAGTTAACCACGGTTGTAATGATAGCCACAAATGTAATAACATTTTGACCACAAAAGTAATAAAATATTCACTATTATTAAAAATTTACATTTTTTTACGTTTGTGGTCGATTGTTTTTTTTTACAATTGCGGTTAGAATTGTATTACATTGAGGTTAGTGTTTTATTACATTTGTGGTTAAGTTTTATTACATTTGTTGGTGATACAGTAAGCGCATCCGTTAGTTGGTACAATTAAGCTATATTTTCCATCAACCAAAATTTTTTTAGTTCTAAATATTTGTCGTTGGTAGTTGGTAAGTAGGGTTAAAAAACAAGGGCGAGTGTTCCTATAGTTTCCAAACACGATGGTTGGTATTAATTATAAGTGAGTTGTCATTTGTTCGCTAGAGTTTGGATAAACACTATCTGTACTTACTCTGGACTTGTTTGATCCGTTTCAGTGTCCAGCCGACAACTATATACAGGATGGATTTCCTTGTAACAGAATCACCAAGGTAAGTGTGCTTAAGTATGCTTTAGTCGCTTTCGAGTTTTGCCCTGATATATTGAATATAGTTATGTTTTGTATTTAGTACTGTTTACAGTACCAAAGTACAAATAATTAAAACGAAAACGTTTTAAAAGCTATCCATATTTATCTCTAGGCTTTCAAGTTTATGAAACATGATGAAAAAATAAAGTCTATATAAAAGTGTTACGGTTTTCACGCGTTGGAATATTTAAAATGCATTTACACTTCGCTATCTTCTCTTGTGGACGTCTTCATCAAAATCGTCTGCACCATCTCTGTATTTTAATGCAGGTTTGAGTTTTGGCAAAACAAACGTTTCTTAAAATAGATTTTAGAGCTGATCGTTTTTCGTAAGCGCAACTCCTTGTATAAGCAAGCTACGTTGTTAAACCACTTACAAACTTACGACTATACTTTTTCTTATTTACAGCTCATTCTTGGAAATACCAACCGAAATGGCGTTGTAACACACCATCTCAGCCCTCGCATTGAGGCCCGCTACATCCGCTTTAATCCACAGCATTATCATAATTACATGTGTATGAGGGTTGAGTTGCTAACATGCCCAACAAACGAAGGTACAGAAAAAATGATGGAGAAACAGAGTAAGCTTCGTATTGATAGCTTTGTTTTCATGCTCGTCTGACCATGGCATACATGTTTTTGAGCCAAAAATTTCGGTTTAAATTTGGAATTAGCTAGGTTAATCTAGATCCCTGTCCACAACGTCAACTACCATGTTTCATTACGACGTGTCATCTGATAGGTAATGCGGAGCGATTCAGAGCGCGCAAAATGCGCATTCCTGCCTCATTCGCTCTTCAAGGTAAATCTAGAAACTCATGTTATCTCGTTCTCAATCTCCAAGCAACGCAGCTCGGCCAAAGACAGCGATCGCAGCACTAACCTTTAGTAAGCAGTTGTATTAGTCAGGCCAATGAAGGAGAGCGCATAAAAAGCATTTACCCCAGTGCTGGCCTAAATAAACCCAAGTTAATTTGTTCCATAAACAGTGTCGATGAATTAGTCAACTTAATTCCTTTTATCAAACTTCAAAACACTATCAGCTTCAGAAGGGTGTGAAGCTACGACCTTAGGAACAGCGGCCCATTGCTTGAACGTCTGAGCTCCCAGGTCTCATGGAGAGCAGAACGTGAAATTCGCAGATTTATAAATGAAAAAGTTTTGATATATGCAGCCTAATGCTACAATATTTATTTCTTTATCACAAGTTTTATACGACTTTTGGGCGTGTTTTGTCTGCCGTGCTATAATTTTATGTACCACGACTCTCACTACCACTTTTATATCCAAGTTCGTCACGACTTTCATCACTTTTAAGACGACTTTCGTTACGATTCTTCTGTGTCTTTCAGAGCAGCAGGGAAACTTGAATGTTGCTTAATAAGGGCACCTTTATTCTCTATTTCGGGCTATCGTTTGTTGCGATTATTAAATGTTTTAAGTTTGTGGGTGCTTTACCGCCCTACATTGGCAGTAGCATAACATTTACACAACAGAGATGAACTATTTTTCTCTTGACTTACATCGAAACAAATAGATTTTTACTATGTATCAACAGCGTTTCCATGAAAAACCTCTAGCATATCCCTTAAACAAGCCACCGTATGATTTTATCATTGAGCTTCAAGTCCCGTGGTTCTCAAGGTTCGCTTTTATATGTGGCATCATGCTCTGACAGCTGAGCTTTGAATTCGCATCGAGAGCAGATCGTCGAGTTATGCACGAGGCTTGAGTAAATCGGACCACTGTGAGGAAGGTTGTTGTCTCTAACTCCACCAAACTAGTCGTTGGTATTTTGCGACGAAATCGGACACCAAAAAGAAGAAGCTAATGTTTCATATACTCCATGCACAAAGTAAAATCAATCCAAAGCTAAAACGGTTATAGAAACCAAGATAATGCATAATAATGTTGATAAAACTGTGAATGAGTGAGAAAGAAGGTTATGTCGGAACCAAAGTTTTTTCTCTTTATATTTATGTTTCTACAGTAAGCGCGAACGACCCTACACCTTTGAGGGCTTACGACAGTTACTGTTTACAGCCAAAGACTGGATCTTGTAGCGTTCCAGATAACACACCGGTACTTTGGAAACCTCAGCAGGGACAAGCTTGTAAAGAGGACTTCAAGCAGTTTAGACTCCATACTGACGGAACGTTAGTTCACCATTGCAGTGGAAAGAGATTATGTCCCGAGGGTGGAGCTACTCACAATGGAGCTAAACTCGTGATCAGCAGCGCATGCTCAGTAGAAGACTCTACATTTGTAAGGACACAAGGTGTGTTATCGAAAACAGTCTCGTCACCATTTTAACTCGTTTACTGTAAAAGCTCTTTATAGAAAGAAGTGCTTTCAGAGGATTTGCAGTTTATGGCGTAATAGTTGATACCTGAAGTAAAATAATCTGACCTTTTTCTGACATGTTTAACGAAAAAACCTAACGATTTCTCACTCAGACTCAAGGCAAAATTCGTTTATTTTTTTGAAACTTATAACTTAAAACTGCTTTACGAGAGGACAAAATTTAAAATTGTAACAAATTGTCACCCTCCTGCGGCAGAAAAAAAGATTAGATACTAGATGATTTTTTGCAAATTTGTTAATCTTTATTTGAAATTCTAGGAACAACCACAAACAATGATTTCCGGTACCCCATGAGAGTAGTTTTATTACTAAACGTTCAAATTTTTTTTCAGGTGAATCGAAAAAACTAACCCTTGACTTTGGTTGTTCATTATATCTTGGAAATCTGTCTATTTTGTTTTGGTAAAGAATTTCATTGTTTTCTTACTTAAAGGAAAATCGTTGAAACACGTTAAAAGCGGAAGGTGCGTTCACACATACGGGGGATGGCCTGGAACTGACAGAGAAATGGTGCTTTGGGGAGGGTGCGACGAACTAAGATTAGAAATTTGGTTTATGAAGCAAGGTATAAACTTAATTGTTGCTCCTAAAATATCTTTTACAACTCAATATAATTGGATGAAAAATCTTATTTGTTGCACTAATAGTTATATATTTGAAGAAATAGCAGCAAAGTTCAGGCCGTAACCAGCTACTTTAGCAATCCTTTAAGGGAAAGCTTGGATCCTTAAGGCAGCACTTAAATCAAAAGTTAAATAACAGTTTATGACATAAATGAAATATTCTAGAAAATAAAACTTCAACTGTGTGTTGTCGATCTAAATAAGAATTTGGAGACATTCATATACTTATCAACAAAGTACAATAATGCTCTACATACTAAGTCTAATAAATGCGAAATGCTAAACTCTCATTCATTTGCTGTGTGGTAAATATTAGTAAATATTAGGAGTATCTGTACAAAGCTTAAACCTAATAATGCAATTTTGACCGCGGGGGTTAGTTAATGAAGATACCAATCTTAAGGCTACAGAATGAATTGCTTGCATTCCTTTGCAGACTGTGTTGTTCCACTTGGCCTCCAGTCTGGTAAAATAGCCGACAGTCAGATGTCTTCCTCCTCGTCAAGGCCAAAGGACTTGCCTAAATATGGACGCCTTCAAAACTCCAAATACTGGTGTGCTGCAAAAAACAGAAAAACGGAATACCTACAAATTGATCTGAAAAAGGTTTGACTAACTTTGATTATAACGTTGTTCATGCTACAAGTTTTAGAAAGTTTCTAAAAAGTTCAAGCGTTAAGAGTGAGTAAAAGTAAGAACCCATTTTAGATCAAAACATCAAAAACCTCGTCTAACAAGAAAAGCATAAAATGACAAAAAAGTTATTTCAATGCAAAAGACATGGTATTAAAAAGACTTAATAGTTTCCTTTATTTCTCTCTTAAGCCTATGACAGTCGCAGCCGTACAAACCCAGGGCCGCACAAACTGGTATGAATGGATAACTGGATATCACCTGTACCATAGCTTGGATGGTCAGCGGTTTACTGGCTACTCGGAGAGTGGAAAAGCTCAAACGTCAAATGTATGTGAAATCACGTCTTGTATATGACTGTGTTTAGCAAATATATTCCGAACGACAAGACCAAATACCTAGGAAGCGTATCATAGCTTATCCTTTGGATGTAGACCTTCAACTAACACTGTCAGCAGGGGAATTTCTTGAGAAGTGTCATGGGGCTTGCCATAGGTTTGGTTGCGCTATTCAAGGGAGAGCGTAAGCAACTTTGCCTAATCCATGCAAGCCTAGAGCCTCTTTCGTTTTGAACCAAGAGTTATGATCATCATTAGTGCTACGGAAATTTGTAGTTAAGAAACTTTCAACACACAATCTAGTTTTTATCAATTTTGTTTTTAGAATTACTCTTGCGACGTCAATGACATAAAAAGCACATCTTGGGACAGCTGTTAAGGTTCCTGCTCATGGCTGTTCAAAAAACGTTTTGTTGCACTGATTTTTTCAGGAAGTTAATTTCGCTACTAAATATTTTTAAACTCATAAAGGGACCGGATAGCTACTGATTCAGTTTACTAAGTTTTTTAATAGTCGGGTTGTCGTATTCCAAGTTACAATAAATAGCAAGCTTTGTATAGAAACTCTAATTATTAAACTATCAAGGGCTAGCCTGACTGACCATTCATATTGTGCTAGTAATTCCTTGGAATTTTCACTATACTTAGGTAGCCTGACAAGCAATCAGGTTCTGTGTTCCAGTAATAGAAATCCTAGGGCCTTAGGTACCCAACTAACCATTTCAAGTCACTCTGTGAAGGTCCATTGTAATATCGGATTCGGAACCCTGGACAAAATCCGCTAGCGGATTCTGACTCCCTTCCACGGAGACTGATCCCCTTCCCTGAAAGCTTCGAAACTAGAGGTACCGCTTCAGGAATCGGCTTGAACCACAAATTCAACCCGGGCTTCTCGCACCACTAACCAACGCATCACCAAATAGGATAACCAGACGGCAATTAATGTTACTAAATTCAAACTACGCTGTAGATTATTGTCACTCTACTTCCCTTTTTTTGTTCTAGTCGATGTGCTACAAAGGTGTATGTAGCGAGACAAGAGACACTCAGTGCAGGGATTTGTGGGGAGCAGGTAATTTGTTAAGTATAGTTTCTCTCAAATGAATGCAAACCTTTTTGAGCATTAAGTTCAACTGCGTTTCCCTCATTATAAAACTTGGTTCTAAAATTCATTAATTAATCATGCGATTTCAGATCTATGCGTGAGCCCGATTTGGTCACGTTGGATGAGTTTTGAAACCCCGTCAAACACTCGTTTGAGTGTTTGAACTAATTTCAAACTCTAGGGATGAAGTTGTTCCTAACACTATCTAACACGGGCTTTTTGAGGTTTTTTCTACACGGGAGGGGGGAAGGAGGGCACAAAGTGCCCGCGGCTTATAACTTTGTCCCATTCAACTAATGACAACGAAACTTGGCACAAATATAGTTTGTTGCAAGATCAATAAGTTGGTGTGATTTAATTAACATTATACGTCACAATGACGTCATAATGAAGTAAAAAAAGCGAATTTTGTCGTTTCCTTCAGCTTTGCCGTATTTCAAGCAATTCAAACAATAACCATCACAAACTTAGATGTTTACAAATGAAATACATTGCTTCAACAAAATGAGTGAATATGACGTAATGATGACATCAAAGATTACAAAAGAAATAGATAAAAATATTATATTACTTTTGCAAAAATGCTTGCATTAAATTCCCAATACGTAAATTATTCTGCTGAAATATTCAGATGTTGCAAAGGGTTTTTCTTTTTCTAATCAATGCTAAACCAAAAAATGTTCCACAAATGGAAAAGTATTGGATCCGATATATATAATATGTATGTCTGGTAGTCCACCAAAGTCTCTCCAGCCATTCACGGTCACAGCATCTTTGGCTCATTATGAAAATAATTTGCTAACCACAAGCTATTACAGCAAGAAAATATTAGCTAGGGAAATTTTCAGAAAGCGTTTTCGAGGGGGGGTTAAAAAAAGGCTTCAGGAAATAACTCTACATTTTTATTAGAACAACAATAAATTAATTGAATTGTTTAGGCACAAGTAAAACAGTAAATTCTATCATTCCAGAACTGTCAATTCGTATAGTATCGTACTTGGATGCATTTTTTCAAAATTCGCATTCAATATGACGTCATAACCTGTGACGTCGTAATGACGTAATAATTTGATTTATGCACGGGAAGATTATTTGAAATATTACATAAAATTTTAATTGCCAAACTCCAAATAAAAAAGATCTTGCTGGATAGCGGAATCAGCATAGCACCAGCGCTTGCTTAAGATCCAGCACAAAAAACTGATACACTCTAAGAACCCAAATGCATGTTCAATTCTTGTTCCACTAATATGCCACGCGATTTTTTTACTCAGTCAGACTATTTTTTGTTAATGAAACAAAATGTATTCCATGATTTCGAACACTTATGTTGCCTTATCACAACTCAGTCTACCCTTCCAAATTCGCGTACATTTGCAAGCTCCATGCTAGCGCTTGTGTGCTGCATGCATGCAAATCAATCCTGCATGCATGTATATATGCAGATGATACATACACACTGCATGCATGAATGTAGATACTGCATCCTGCAGCATGCAAGCCTGCTATATGCATTCATAGCAGCTTGCATTCAACAGATACTGTTATATGCAGGGAACAGAACTGCATGTATGCTTGATTATTAATTCAAGACGCATTCTGTGTATTGAATTGTGTAATCTTTTTACTCGAGTAATTTAATCAAAAATAAGTAAATTTTTAAAAAACTTGGTGTTAGTTATGTGAAATATTTGTATTGGCTATTTATAGTTTTATGATCGTTACATAAACGAATTTTGTATGTATTACACCTGGGAAAATGTACGCTTTCTTATTCAAATATTGTTTCTTTTTTAACCTCTAAAAAAGAATCCAAAAATGCTGCCATTGGCTGCTACAATAAGTTAAACACGGAAAGCACCGGTTATGGAGCCTGCGACCCTGCGACGACAAAACCTTGTGCTCCAAAGTAAGAAAACAGTATCAATTTTATAGGGATTGGTAGGACATAAACTAATTTCACCTTGGTAGAATTTGAAGAGAGGAGCATATGCGCTTAGTCAATAGTATTCTTTGAACGTTAGTAGTAAAAATATTTTAAAGTATCTTTGCTTAGAATCCACCCCTGCTAGAAACACGAATTCTTCATAAAAATTAAATTTCCAAATACATTGAAAATTTAACTTAGTTTATAATGTCTCTTTTACGTTTGATTCAAGTACACACAACTACAAATCAAAGGCTATTTACCACCACACTCCATCCAAGTGTTCCGGTCATCTTTGGGTGATACTTCATGTAAGATATTTCAGTCCAGGTACTCTGCTGAAAGTACTTGGCATTAGACAACGCAACCTTTGAAACCTGTCAGACACAAAAATTAATGTTGCTAATAAATTGCTTTTATTTTGCATGGTCGTTGTTACTAAAATCAGTTCTTTGTAGTCAAGACGGGGTAATACATTTTCAAATAATTGGTCTCAACACTCTGCAACAGGGATGTATTCTGTGGCCAGCTGCAATGCAGTTCAACAGCAAAAGAGCCCGTTGAGAATTTTGGATACAACTACACAAAAATATCTTTAAAGGATGGTACCCAATGCAGGTGGGTTTAAAATTCATTCCCTCGTCGACAAAGAATAGCGCTTTTAGAATACTTTTTGAGTAAAAAAAATCAAAACAAAATCGAGTTGCTCACTTGAGAAAACTAGTGACCCTTCCATTGCCGACTAGACGATTTCCGATAAACTGTGCCTCAGAGATTCTCATTGGGAGGTGGATGAACAATGGACAAGAACAGAATACTTAATTTGCCTTTTCAATCATATGAACTGCCCGTGCGATGCTACTTTTTTTTATTATACTCAATTACAATCTTTTACCAGAATCCATTAGTTCTTGCACTGTTTTCTTCTTTTTCAAAGTAATACAAAAAATCAATTTCCGTTCTTATTTGCTTTAGTGCAGCGAAACTGAATACAGTCGACTCTCTCGGAGAAGGCATGGTTGCCTCCGGGACCAAATGTGGGGACGGAAAGGTTTGTTTATATGGTTAATGATATCGTAATTTAGATAACACAGTAAAGTTTGAAACAACTGTTTATTTGATGTTCTGTTTATAGCTCTAACATACCAAAATTGAAACAGAATTTATGTTGCGGGAGTGAACGTCTTTAAAAACGATGCAGTTTTTTTTATTCCTTGTCTTATGCCTGATACCAATTACCTTCTTACTGTCCAGATGTGTTTCAATAATAAGTGTCAGAGCTTGTCCAAACTCAACATTAAGTCGTGTCCCACAATCAATGGTCTCGTTTGCGCAGGAAGAGGGGTAAGTTTTTTTATCTGGCATTAAACTAATATGATCATCGCTCTTTCCTTACATACAACAGCTAAGGCGTTAATTTTTGATGTACTTTGTAAAGAAAATGGAGTGAGTTAGTTCAGGCTCATTGCGGAACCTTTTTCTTTACTTTTTGAAAAGTGGAGCAAAAAAGTAAACAAAGAAAGAATTCCATAGGCCGTCTTTGCAAAGATCTTGCATAATCGTCATGTTAATGCTAGCTCATTGAGCGAAAATTGTTATGTAGCTTGTTGTCGAGAACTTGCACCAAGCACTCTTTTAAAATACGAAGTACAATTCTGATATAAACAATAAAACTTCGCGGTTCTGAATAGTTGAGAGCAGTGCTGTTTTTCGTGAAAGAGTTAATTCGAATTCAGTGCAATATACTTTGTGACTACGACTATGAATACAACTTTGATTATAAAGCGACTACGGCTTCGATCACAACTACGATTAGAGTAAGAGTACGACTTGGAGTAAAATTACTACTATAACGACTTCGAATTCGACTACGACAATTTGGAAAAATAATCTGGCGACACTTACGATGACTATGTAACTACGACCGCTACGACTTCGACTACAGTACGAGTACAGCTATGATTACAAACACTGCGAATGCAACGACTACGGCAAAATACTAAGGATACGACGACTACGACTACCGTTAGTACGGTTACAGAAAGATTATTATTGTGACTACGACTTCGACTACTATTGCGATGACACTTCTGATCATGATTTTAACCTCGACTACGATTACTCTTGTTAATTTTTAAATGCTGGTTCTTTTATACAAGTTAGCAACTCTTTTCTATACTTTTCCTGTAGATTTGTTGTTTATATCATAAAAAAAAGTAATCACACAACTTTTCTCATTCAGTTTGGCAACAATTTGCACTCATGAGTTTTTCAAAAAGCTCAAATATGCATTTTTTAGCCTTATTGTTTTTAATTCTTTGGGCTGGCATCTTATCCTGTTGAAGTATGAACATATTTTTTATATATATTCCCTAATAAACTTTTACATTGCTTGCTATGCTGACGAAATGCAACCATTGTACCAGGTTTGTACAAATACCGGTGTGTGTCACTGTAATGGGGGATATGATCCAGTAGGAGGCTGTGAGAAACGTAAGTTTGTAGAAAGCAATACAGATAACTTTAGAACTTTAGCTAACGAATCAAATATTTTATTCTTAAAGTCTCTACAGATATTACACAAATCTGAAATGTTTAAACATTTTTTCCAAATTTTAAGTTGGCCTTCATCCGCTAGTATGAAAAGAATGTTCGGGAGTTTGAATAAAAAATCCTTTGTATACCAAAACTTCTCTCCAACTTTGTGTTTTAACAAAGAATGAGTAATGCTCGCTGTTTGTTACAAATCACGATAAGCTTTACTGAGTATATAAAACAAGCTAATAATTATTCAACAGCTCTAAATTCACGTGACGGGGGATGGAATACATGGTCCTCATGGACTGCGTGTGACAAAGCTTGTGGCGGTGGGAAGAGGTCACGCCATCGATTCTGTAACAATCCTTTCCCGGTCAATGATGGTAAAGACTGTCAAGGCGACGGGATTGCGGAGCAGAGATGCAACATTCAGGCATGTCCAGGTGAGTTTTAGATCTTTTACCGTTGAATTTTGTTTTTCTCTGAAAGAACCCTGGTGTGAATAGATTATTTTTTATCTATTTTACCTATTTTTACTCGAACAACTCTCTTATAAGTGTGTTGGATGATTATATATGGCTACTCAATCTCACTTGGTAGTTTCAATTTTGGTAATAATAATAATAAAAATAATAATAATAATAAAAAAAATAATAACAATTATCTTTCAAAAGGAAGCTATCACACTATTAATGATTTTCAGGAAGGACCTAGAATGGATTATGCAATTGCTATTTGTTCAACGGAGACTCCCTTTAGATAGGTTGAATCATGTGATAATCTTCGCTCTAAAGATATCAAATCAAATTCTTATCTTCAATTGCGAAGACTCACATTGCTGTTTTCTCTTGGCCGTACACTCTTGTCGTCAACTACAGCAGATCAGCATAGAGAAAAAACAGGAATTTCCGGATGGAGTCTACAAGATCTATCCAATTGGTAAGGACAAGCCAATACTGGCCTACTGCGACATGTCACGTGATGGTGGCGGCTGGACACTTTTGGTTGCTAGCCATACTAACAGTTGGACAGCTGGAAATGTTAGATTGCGTAACCAGGGTAAACCCCGGCTTGATGGAGATTACTCCATTTTAGCCCATGCTGATTCTATCAAGGACAACTTAAACATTAAAGGAGGAACCTTTGAGTACCGGCTAGAGGCACAGAACAGAGGTAAAGCGACAACTTTTGTTTAATTTAAGGAGCTAGGTAGTGGTTGATGTACCCCAAACCGATGGTCCTCTTGGTTAGAAATTGTTTTTTTGTTGTTGTTTAGAGTAGTATTATAGTTTGTTGACGCATTAATATTCCATTTGCACAATTGCAAAAATCAATTTCTGTTCTATATTATTTGGATATTCTCATAAATCATAAGTTTTAGTTTTGAATTTCTTTGTCCTTATCTGCTAAAAACACCCCCAAGTGCTTCTTTCTCTCTACAGCAGTATGCCGTCAATTTCCCTTTTCATTATTCTTTTTTGGTTTTAAAGCACAACCATTGCAAATTCTTAGTTTCCCCAGCATAAACTCTCTACAACAGATGTCGCAGTTCTTCAGGTCTATCTAAAATTGTCATCAATTTTGCTGCTGCCACGACAAGTTTACGGCTTAGAACAAAATTAGAATTTTATTTAAATAACTTTTTGCCCTCATCCTTTAAGGCCAATGGGGAGGCATATGGCAAGCACCAAGAAGTTACACCTTTACTTCCACAAATAATGGTCAGATCGATGTAAAGCTTGTAAAAAAGTTTGACAAGTGGAAGTACAACGACAACGGTATCGAGAAAAGAATGCCATGGATATCAGGTGCAAGGCTGACCACATCATCCAGTGCCACATCACGCTGGTTTGGGACGATAACAGGTTAGATTGCTAAAACAAGCTGACATTTTTTACGATGCTAATACTAAGACATAGGCCGCCCGGGGGAGGGGGGGGGGGCTACTTCGGGGTCAAAAGGGTAGGTAGGTAGGTAGG
>JAOBAT010126398.1:0-12849 GCA_026413305.1 Hydrozoanthus tunicans
AGGAAAAAGTAGGAAATAGTAGGAATTTCGAGACAAAAGTAGGAATAATAGGAGAAGGGTAAAAAAAGTAGGAAATACTAGGAAAAGTAGGATCACTTGAAAGCCTGAGCTAATCAAGACATTTTGCCTAAGGCCTAGCTTGACAGAACTCGTACAATGACAGCGTATCACTGACCTGATACCTGCAGTGTTACTTCACATTTCACCCAAATCTGAAGTACTATACCCTACACTGACAACTGACTGTATTAAGAAAATTTAAAAAATGTAAGAAAATACTTAAACTTTCAGAAACACTTTTTATAATTTGTCAACAGTATTCAATAAAGACAGTTAAAATGAGCAGTGTGCTGGTGTGGAGGGTATACTCCCTATATTGGGATCATATTTTTAGGGGTAAAAATTGCCAGTCCAGTATTTTTAGGGGTTGTTAAAAGAAATCCTGTGTTAAACCAAAAGCCTGGTATATTTTAGGGTTTAAAAACATGAAGTTTTTCTACTACTTGCAGTCCCGTGTTTTGGCAAATGTGCATACTAGTACTGAACAAGAAGTTTAGACAAAAGTCCTTCGGTTAACAGTTTGTTACGTGCGTGCCTTTATTCTCTGCATATCATGTTCAGTAAAACACGAGCGGACTTAATGCCGACCTGCTAGCTACCCAGGGAAAATTTTTAACTTTATCTTGTCAATGAGTATCACACTGCCAAAACTATCACCAGGTTTTTCAGCCTTCAAAAGTGCAAATATGGAAAACTGACACAAATCCCAAGAAAAAAACTCTCTGAAATTTAGTCCAAATCCAAAAATTAAATAATATACAATTGTGCACTGGAGTTTTCCAGGGCCTTGGAAAGAAATTACCAAAATTCAAGGTGCTTTCTAGGAAATCCAGGAACCATAATGCGAACCAAGTAACTTACTTTCAGAAACACTTTTTATAATTTGTCAACAGTATTCAATAAAGACAGTTAAAATGAGCAGTGTGCTGGTGTGGAGGGTATACTCCCTATATTGGGATCATATTTTTAGGGGTAAAAATTGCCAGTCCAGTATTTTTAGGGGTTGTTAAAAGAAATCCTGTGTTAAACCAAAAGCCTGGTATATTTTAGGGTTTAAAAACATGAAGTTTTTCTACTACTTGCAGTCCCGTGTTTTGGCAAATGTGCATACTAGTACTGAACAAGAAGTTTAGACAAAAGTCCTTCGGTTAACAGTTTGTTACGTGCGTGCCTTTATTCTCTGCATATCATGTTCAGTAAAACACGAGCGGACTTAATGCCGACCTGCTAGCTACCCAGGGAAAATTTTTAACTTTATCTTGTCAATGAGTATCACACTGCCAAAACTATCACCAGGTTTTTCAGCCTTCAAAAGTGCAAATATGGAAAACTGACACAAATCCCAAGAAAAAAACTCTCTGAAATTTAGTCCAAATCCAAAAATTAAATAATATACAATTGTGCACTGGAGTTTTCCAGGGCCTTGGAAAGAAATTACCAAAATTCAAGGTGCTTTCTAGGAAATCCAGGAACCATAATGCGAACCAAGTAACTTACTGAGTCAGCAGTGTGTGAACAACCATTTGCAGCATACACTGTTGAGCTTATTTTTGAACAGTAAAATAAAATATTTCTCTACGAAAATGATTAGCCTTTAATAAGTGACGTAAAAGATATAGATTTGATATTTCTAATTACTGAAAAAGAAGGGTTTTTTTTGCAACTGATTTTCGTTAAGTACTCCTCATTTGCATACCTAATAAGTGCATGAAAAATACTCTAATTTCATTGGCTGAAACTTGCTATCGCTACACATATGCATGTTGACAATAATTGTATAGCTACCAGTGGGAATGTGGATACTTATCTAATAATTTTAATGTAAATCAGCATTTCACTGTGCAGTGTATATAATAATCATAATCATAATGCAGTAAAAAAGCATATTTTAACTTACCTGATGCTGATAACGTATGTTCCACTAAAAACAGCAAAGCTTTGAGCACATACAAGTAGAAAATAAAAGTTAGCAACTAATTTTCACATTAATAGTAGAAACTAAGCTAAAGAATATAGTTATATACACCACAGAATTCTGAACATTTTGAACCCTATTACTTTCGGATTTTGCTGGCAAAAGGAGCTGTTACTTTCGAGGGGGAAGGGGCATGGGGGTGTTGTTATTTTCGGACAGGTAAAACAAAACTCAAACAGGTCTCAGACAAGGAAGGCATGTACAAGTTTAAAAATTAATTTCATTTATATTCATATTCCTATGATTTAATGTAAACCAATGAACAAACAGTAACCAAAACAAACTACCATGGATAGAATTCTGAAAGTAATGGCTCCCGTTACTTTCAAATTTTGCCAAAAAAAGGGGCTGCTACTTTGGTTACTTTTTTCGGAGGAGGGAGGGGGTTACTTTCTGGATTTGATAAGAGGGCAAAAAAGTTTAATACTTTTGGGGAAGCTATTACTTTTAGAATTCTATGGTAGCTAGCAAATCCTTTCTATAGGGTGGTCAGCATTCATGGTTTCACTACACCTTTTTCTTTTTTATCGCAAGAACAAATTTAATTTTGTCAAAAATTAAGAAATGCAGCTTTATTTATGTCTAGTCAAGAAAACTATGTTTAATGTTAGCAGTGTGTCAACATTGATGTCTCGGTTGGGTTTTAAAATTGCACCACAGGTTGAAGGATTCATGATTGATTGACACACAAATATGCATACTAAGTAAAAATAATTGCCTTACAGTATTCTGGATCCCTGTATAAAAAAAACTCTGGAAGTAATGTAAACTCATATTCGTACATTACCATGCACAGCTGATCGAGGGGAAAAAACTGGGATTGCCTTGGACGGGTTGGAAAAGGTAAGCGAGCGAAATATAATTTGTGTTTCAAAACATTTCACCATTCAAGCCGGCACCATTATTAAACGCAAAACGTAGCCGTTGTTTATTAGGAACGTTTATATGTTCGGGCAAACTTTAAAGACTTCGAAACTGACATCTAGTCTGAGCACACAGCTAGCTGCGGGTATAAATTAGTGCAGACGAAACGTGCATGCTGACAACGTTTAGGAAAACACAAAACGTGTCAGCCTTGCAGTCGCTTCGTGCCTTGGCCTTCTGCTACGCCTACGCACGTCATAGACATAGCTGCATTGATCAAACGGAAATTGTATATAAAGACAAGGGCCAATATGGTGCGTCGACATAAAATTACTCATGTGTATTTCTAAATTACACAAAATTACTTTATTGAAATTTGATCTTTATTTTCCGGTTTTGGTTACAGTATAACCTAAAGGTAGTCTACCGTAAAGGAATATAAAGTGCTGTTTTATACTTTTCCCGCACTGAGGAATGAATGGACAGAAATGCTACAATTCTAAAATATAACAACATTAATCCCACTGAGTATAAAGTACTTACCAAAAAAGATAAAGCCCTTTTTCTGGCTGAAACTAAGGAAGATATTTACACCCTTTTCTGGCCAAGACGTCGACGACATGATCTTTCCGCTAGAAGTTCTCCACTCGCAGTGCATGCTTGTTGTTGAGGTGCGGCCTCGATCTCCCCGGGGATGCGCATGACAAAAAGGTTCAAAAATAAAAAAAGATAAACAAGCATGGGTTATCTCCGTCTGGCCAACAGAAACCAATATAATTGGTCTCTAATCAACATCCACTTGAAGGCGACAGTCGCAGTTTTCGGTAAGTTCTGTGATCACGAATGAAAAGCAATATTCCTCGTGTTGATAGTGGTTGGCAGCTACAAAAACTGCAAGCTATATTTTGCTGTTACTTCTGCCATTCGAAAACACTTAAGACTAGTAATTTTTATCGTTCGTTCAAAGTTGAACTATCTATTTTATTTTACACGACGATCAGATACGCGTAAAAACGCGTATTGCCTGTGAACAGGATATCGTGCCATATTCTTGATATTAATTTGATATTCACCGGTGCTCTAATGCGCACAAAGTCACTGTCTGTCAATGTCAAACTGCACGTAGCTGCTGTTCATTAATTGCAGCTGACGTTCTTTGCGTGGCGCTAGCCGCTCGGCCATCCTGACTCCCCTAAAAAGTGGATAACCTATAAGTATAACTGCCACTACCTGTTCATTGACGCTTTGGCTCCATGTGAACTGCATTAGCTTTTTATATTGTAAGTTTCCAAAAACACTCAACTTTGCATAGGACGAGTGGTTTTTGACTAATCATGAGAACTGAAATTTTTTAACATTACCTCACACGTGTTTTTACCCTTTTTATCTAAAAGCACTATCCCCCACTTAATTGACCAATTTTTTCTTAAGTGCAGGGTTTGAAGAATTGAAAAGATTAATGGTAAAATGGATTGTAAGTGACTTTGTATTTGAGGGTTAATGTAGGGAATTTCATCTAAAACCCATTATTGTTTTGCAATTAGACTTTCCAATTGCAGAAAATTAAAAATACCTGTTTCTGGTTAAAACCTAAAAACCAGTTTGTAATATAGAGGTGGGTATTTTTTTATTTATATAAGTATAATCATTAAATTAAATTAAAGGATATATTATTTGCTGGGAAAATTCTGTCTGTATAATTTTTTTATTGCCTTTGTGAATGGTTCAGTTATATTTCGAAAATGATTTAACTTTAAAATACACAGTACAATAATATTTGAAAGCATTAGCAAGCTTTCGACTCCTTGGCAGAGCCTTGTTCACATGATCTTCCATTCAGCTTGTGGCTTCAATTGCTTTATCGAGTGAAACTTTATTTAAATTTCATTTAGTTTTCACTTTGCTCTCATTTTGTTTTCATTTCATTTTCTTTTTGTTCCCATTGTGTTTCGTTGTAAACAATGAAATAAAGGTAACAAAAGACAATTAATTTTCCCTTGTTTTACAACTTTTATTATTCATAATTCTTCCATTGTGAAAAGCAAAAACATAATGACAGTTTATTATGTGATGTGTGCAAAAAAGGGAGTTCTCTTGGCAAAGGCATTTTTAACAGCAATTTGCACATGAAGCTTGTTGATGTGCATGTTGAACAAGATATTATCCTTCAGTTGTTTGCCACCGGAGGCTGCTGATGTTGAAAGAAACAAAGTATTATCACTCAGAGGAGTATTCGTGGTCAAAGATTTGAATGAAAATGTTTTTTAGAGGTTAGGTAATAACCGTAATCATACATTTTGTAATTCTTGATCTGTTGCAGAAATTTAGTAGTCAGTTGGTGGCCCCTTGTCAGATTTGTTACATGCCTGCATGACCTTGAGACCTTAATAAATTCAATTGCTTGATTCAGTACAACCAGGAATACAAACATCATGAAACAGTTTGTGTGAAAGAATATATTACAAACAGGAGTATTCCTGGTCAACGATTCACATGGAAATATTTTTTTAGCATAGGTAAACGACCAGGATTTGATACTGCTTAAGTTACTTCGTCTTTCTTTTTCAGCTTGTGGCTTCAATTGTTTTATAGAGTACAAATTTATTTAACCTTCGATTTGTTTTCCATTCATTTTCATTTTGTTCCCATTTCGATCCCATTTCATTCCCATTTCGTTCTATTGATTACAGTGAAGCCATATTGTTACCGTATATAATATATATTATATACTATATATATTATATACTATGTCATATATTATCAAGACAAGCTAAGTATTCCTTTTACTACCTTTTATATTACACTGATTTCATGTATTTACTATTAACATAAGCCTGTATTTTTAAACAAATTTAATTTTCCCATTTCGTTCCATTGATTATAGTGAAGCCATATTATTACCATATATAACCACCATTATCCTTGTCATATATTATCAAGACAAGCTAAGTATTCCTTTTACTACTTTTTATATTACACTGATTTCATATATTTACTAATTTTAAACATAAGCCTGTATTTTTAAATAAATTTAATTTTTAATTTTTTTTTGGACTTAAAAGTCATCCTGTATTTGTAAGGTATGGCACTAACTAGTATTATCAACAACATTCTTTCTTACTGTCTGCCACCACTAGCATCTATTGTCTTCAACAACATCATGACCATCATTGTATATTTGTCCATTATGATTGTTCCTATGGGTCATCACTATTTTCATGAACGATTTATCATCATCCACCATCATTACAGTGATCAATATCACAGACATCATCTTATTTTATACATACTGGGATTTTCTTAAGAAAATTCATTATGTGAAAATTCAGTTTGCACCTTTTTTTAGCCAATCAGAGAGGCGAAATGATTTTCTCACACGTGAGAAAAGTGTTTCGTCCAATCACAAAGCATCTTCAAGGTGCATCTTGTTTTTCGGCAGCTTCATCTCTCTTTTTCACAACATAATTTCAGTGTACTCAAACTTTTTGTAGTTTTATCTCAAACTTTTCACGAGCTACAAGAATTTCGGCCCACTGCTACAGGATGGCTAAAAAGTCAAGTAGATTTGTGTCGCTAGACAAACCTTTCCACGAGTTTATTTAGGGTCAAAAAAACAAAAACACTCTTTCTAAAACACGAAGAGATGTTAGTTTGCTGACAGAGTTTCTGAGAGCCAAAAATGAAGTGAGAAAAGTTGAGGAAATACCACCAGAAGAGCTAACTGGTTGTATCTATTGAGTGAATTTATTGTAGCTATTAGACAAAAATTTTGAGCCTTCAAGCCTGAGACCCTGAGAGGGCTAGTATGCAGCTTTAACCGGCACTTGAAAGCATGCAAGTATTGTTGTAATATTATTGTCATTGAAGACAAAGAGTTTGAACAAGTGCGACAAGCTTTGGAAAGAACTGAAGAAAAATGGCAAAGGAAACAAGTCAAACGCAGCAGAATTAAGCTATAACCAATGAAGAAGTAAATGCTTTATACGAAAAGAATTTACTTGGAATTTCAAATCCTGATACCTTGCTTGCTAAACACACTCTGGTTTATGAACTCCATTCACTTTTGATTGCAAGGTTGCGACAAACATCGTCATATGAGGTGGGGAGACATTCAGCTTCTTGAAAGATATCAATGGCATAGAATATTTGGCATACTCTGAAAGGCAGACGAAAAAGAGAACCAGACCTAGAGCCAAGCCTTGAAACATCAGAGCAGTTAAACCTAAAGCTTTCTCTAGATCTAATACAAGCGCTTCGCTGGAAAAAAATCCATTGTTTGTTTACAAAGTTTATTGTGAGAAAAGATAGATTCATCTTCGCAGCAGTAACATTGAGACTCTTTTTTAAACTTGATCATGCTATTTATGCAGTTTTATGCTAGACTATTGTATCAACTATTGTACCATCAATAATGATTCATTGGACATTGTGTGTTTAATCCTTTTTATAGGATTTTATTTTTAGAACAAGATTTGATTAACTTCAACATGAATTTTAAGCTTAGCTTATATCTGACTTCAAACTCAATAGCATGTTTTGTAATTTTCTTATTTTTCCAGTTCTAAAGAATTAAATTTTAATAAAACTTTAGAAAATTCAACATGTGTTTACTCACTGTGTATGAAATAAACAAATTTCGACATGGCAAGTGCTTTTGTATGGTATTTACACACTTGTTTGTTTTCACAAACTCACTCGCTCGCAAAGCCTCGCTCGTTTGTAAAACAAACAAACAAATGCGTGCGTAAATACCGTACGCCAGCACTTGCCATGAAGAAATCTATATTTCCTCTATGTCAGCATTTCCTTATGTTTTACTAACATAATGTTTGTTTTTCAGTTGTTTGGCTCCAATTGGAAAACATTTCATCAGCTTCAGGTACTGTTCAACATTTAAGTGAAGAAGCATTGCAAATATGCTGGTCTTTTAGGGTTTTCATTCGGAATTTGGACAGAAAGGTGGAAGGTTGCTCACAAGTGACAAAAAAAAAACGATGATCTGCAGAAAATTACCAAAGTTTTAGTTCTCCAATTACTATGCAAGCTGTGAGTCAGATGAAACAGTACAATTACTTTATCTAATTATATTATCTAAACTGTTATATCCCCTTCAGGTTTGGTGCTAGATATTTCCCACTACTATCTGAGCACCCACCCCTCCCCCCCTTCACCTACTCCCTCCCTCCCCCACTTGTATATCACATGAAGCCTTTGATTTTCCCTGCCCAGAAGTTTTTAATTCAAACACTCTGGTATATATAACCCTTTGGGCCTTTACAATGACCAGTACATGTTGTTCAAAATGCAAAATATTCCAGTCTAATAATAATATTAATGATAACAATAAGAAGTATTGATGACTTTGATAATTACAACCATAATAATAATTAATAATGATGATGATAATAATAATTTGATAACAGAAATGGCTTTATTGTAGAACTTAGTGTGAGATTGGCTCTTCCTTTACAATTAAAAACTATTCGACTTTAAAGTGAAAGTACTACAATCTACCTCCCCTACCACCTTGCCCCCATTTTCCAGTCATATTCTGATACGATTTTCTGGTGTGTTTTTTTATGGTTGTACAGCAGTGTGTATACCAGGTGGAACATCCCTTACAGCCCGCACATCTTTCACAAAGTACCTGACATCTCCGAACTATCCTTCTTCATATCCCAGGGACACAACCTGTGTGTGGAGTATCACAGCACCTCAAGGACATTTTGTCAAGCTGACTTTTTCAGACTTCTCACTACAGTTTAGCTATATCTCGAGTTGTTTAAATGGAGATTATGTGGAAATACGGGATGGTGCATTTGGGATGGATGGGCTTATTGAGCGTTTTTGTTTCAAAGTGGGGAAAAGAGAACCAGGGTCAGATGCGCTTCTCTCGTCTGGTCAGCACATTTACATCAAATTTCAGAGTGATTGGAATCCCTCAAAGCCAAGGGGTTTTAAAATTTTGTACACAGCTGTTGAACTCGGTAAGCTTTTCTCATGTTCTCCCAACATCCCGCGTGAATGATTATTCTTATAAACCAATAGAAAAGTAGGTTCTATTGCTTAAATATAGTATATATGATATATAAATACTCTAGATGTTTGCTCATGTTGGCATTTTAAAATATTTTATTCAACTTTATGCATACCTTACTTATTCATTTTACCGCCTTTTATAGTTCCATTGACTTTTCACAATTATCAGCAAAAACGGAATTTTGTGTGAACGTAATAATGAGATCATTATATCAAATAGCCCGAGAAAAGAAAACATTATTCAATAAATCCAAGTTTTGGACCAAGAAACGAGTCTTGAACTTGTACAACAATATTTCGACTTTATATCAAGTCAGTGATGTTGAAAATTACTACAAGCACAGTCAGTATTTATATTTGCGTCTCTAGAGGCTTATTGTTGGCTTAGAGTTCTTTATGTAGTAAGCCTCGAGGAACTGCAACGTCGACCAGTTGTCACTCGAATGAGTGACTTCGCAATCCACATTCCCGTGAACGGTATTGAAAATTTTTGAAAGTTGACCTTGACCGAACGCCCAAATATTTCCGTTTATTCCAGACAGTACTTTTGCCCCTTGGCGCTATAAGACTGCTTGGGTCAAAGTGCTGTTTTCTCGTGCTCGTACAATCTGCAGCAACGCTACGTTATTTACCCAGCAAACTGCTAAACTCAAAATGTTTATCGGTCATGGAATGTGTTTCCCCAGAGAGTCCGTAATTAAATTATTTATCGTTTGAATGTTATAGGTAAATCCATTGCCTGACGAGGGAATTCGTTAAATTTAAGTGGAAAAGGTTAAATTTAGCGTGGAATTCACGAGTCAGGCAATGGATTTTCCTTGAATTGCATAGCAGTTTGTTTCTTCGAATAATTTGTTGGTCAGGTGCAAGCTGTGCAAGCGCACTTTAGGGAAATATATTCTATGCTCGGCTGTCTTTTTCATCAGCCAATCAGTGCAGTAGGCATTTGGTGAGATCAATTTCACTATACTGAAATGTACTCTCACAAGAAAAATAGAAAGACCTAAAGTTAAAAATGGACTCTTTATTGTTTGACATACAATGATAAAAACTCAGCTGTTTGACAAGGATTAATTAATGGTGAATAACAAGACGATGAATTTGACCTCTGTCGGGCTCTGATAAACACGAAGCCACACGACAGTCAATCACGTAGGGAACAAACAAACGTCGGCAAAAAGTCATAAACTCCATTATTTTCAGTCGAAATGAAGCTTTCATTTCATGTTTGCGTAAAAGATAGCTCTCGCGAAATCCACACTCGTCTTTCAGCCAATTAGCATACTGCTTTTAACAGTACTGTGGGTATTCCACAAAAAATACCCACTGTAGTTAACCAATCAATATATGCGCGTTATATGGTGAGCTATGCGATTCTACTGCCTATTGGCAATGCAGCCCGTGTTGTGATAAATAACAGAACAAAGATACAACTCCCACCGTTTGGCTTAAATTACACCTCATGCAGGTAAAATGGGTGAAAATCTAACCCATAAACTAATTAAAAAGTTAAATAGGTGCTTTACAACCAAGGTTAAGTTTGTATTCAGATACGATGTTAACAAATTATCACAATAACTCCAAAAGTCTATGGTGGTCTATAAATTTAGTTGTCCTGGGTGTGCCCAGTCTTATATTGGAAAAACGGATAGATGTTTATCGACTAGACTTAAAGAACATATTAGGAGAGAAGATCAACCCCTTGTTCAGGCATCATCAGTTTCTTAATGTAGTAAGCCTCAACCAATTTCCGGAAATCTTTGGGCATTCGGTCAAGGTTAACTTGAAAGAACATAATTTCAATACCGTTCACGGGAATGGGTCATTGATTCGAGTGACAACTGGTCGACGTTCAATTTCTCGAGGTTTACTACATAAAGAATTCTAAATCAATAATAAACGAAGGCCTAAAAGCCTCTAGATATCTAGAGCTATTCTAAGACACAAATATATTTTAATACTGACTGCGCTTGTAATAATTTTCAACACGACTATGACTTGAAATAAAGTCGAAATACTGTTGTACAAATTTCAAGACTCGTTTCTTGGTCCAAAACTTGGATTTATTGAACGATGCTTTCTTTTCTCGGGCAAGTTGTTATAGTGATGTAACATAGAGAATAACCCAATTTACACACTCAGGGTAATCGATTCCCATCTCTTTGTGTCCTCTATGTCCCATATGTGACGTCAAACACAACCACTAAAGCTTAACGTGACGGTATAGCACAGCTAACATTTCATTGTTAACTCAAACAATACTAAAAAATTATATTCTACAGGCCGCTAAGTCAGTTTCAATCGCATTGTCACACGGTAGTCGATTAGTGATTCGCTGAAGCGGCATTCTTGATGTCTGACAGCATATAAACGTTGTTAAATGGGTTGGTTAAACACGAAGCCGATAGTGCTTGCTGGATTGACGAAGGCGATCACGACCTGCCTGAAAGGTTAAAGAGGATCCAAGCGTTCTACCTGGCCGTCGAACTATGATATCATCCATTGTACGTCACTGAGCAAATTTAATCACCACTATGCATCATAATCATCAACAACATCATCATCAACTACATCACCATCATCAACAACAACAACAGCGTCGATTTTTTTCCCCTTTTGTTAGTTTTTTGGGGAAGAGGTTGGGTGTTTATTCAAGGCAGGGCGCTAATGAACTTTTTTCACATTTTGGGTTGGCGCTTCTTGGAGGTGGGTGAAAGTTTGATCAAATACGGTGTGTCATCTGGCCTGTAGCCACCTTGAGGCAGAACCGAGGCGCTTACCTTGGTAAAAAATTTTGAAAAAGAACTATTTCTTGGGGGGAAAAAAAGCAGTTTACACAATTTACATTTTCAAACTCTGAGGTTTTATGTCGACGGCCAGTGATTTATTTCAAGGCAGAGAGATTTATGTGTTCAAAATTTAGAATTTACTAAATCGAAGCATTCCATGTTAGTTGAGTAGAGTTCATGGCTTTTAGTTGTATGTTTCCCTAAGTCCTTTGTCCAGCCTAAGTGGATCATTAGGCCGGCGCTTATCTCAGGCTTCCGTAGTGTTAAGCGAATGAGAGTCTTTGACTCCCCCTGGACAGGACACTAATCCATCGCAGGTTAGCTCCCAGTAGAACTGATACTCATTTATACAGTTAAGTCGACTGGCACAAAGTCGGGTAAAGTGTCTTGCTCAAGGACACAACACAGTGGTCTGGCCGGGGCTCGAACTCGCGGCCCAAGGATTACGAGTCGAACACGCTAACCGCTCGGCCACTGCGGCGCCGACTTGTCGTATGTTTCCTTATGATGTTTTTAGCATTTTTTGCCCTAACGAGTTGCTTGAATAGAAAAATGTTTTGTATATCTGGAATATACGTGCAGTGATTTTAAACGATTCTAAGAACAAAAACTTCAAACCTCTATGCCACCTGCATACTCCCCCATCCCCCCCTAGATTGTGTACGCTTATCATTGGTGTTCGCACTACCTAACAGATATTCATGAATACTTCCTCGGTTAATATTTTGTTCTGACTACGGACCTGATATGCTTTAATATTGGATTTGATCTGGATGGAATACCTAGCTCTCAGGCAGTTACCGGCTTAGTATTTGATCAAGTCTCTTTCTATCTTCAAGCACAGACAGAAAACCCACATTTTTGGGAGATCCTCTCAGTCACATTTTACATTTTCTGCATTTTTTTTTTATTCTTTGGTTCTTTTGCTAGACAAAAACACATTTTCTTGTGTTATTTTTTAAACTTATAATATTGTAAATAGAAATTGGAGACGACTTTTTCTATTAGAAACATTTTTTAATAGTAATTTTTAACTTTTTAAATCATAAAGTTTTTTTCATTATATGTAAGAGCACCGAGACTTAGTGGGGTGCCCCAAATACCTATTTATTATTATTATTA
>JAOBAT010126409.1:0-35855 GCA_026413305.1 Hydrozoanthus tunicans
ATATAAAAAACATAGACAAGAATACACTGTTTTTTGAGGTATTGGAAACATATAAACAAAAAAGCCCACAAAAAAGGCCTCCTTACAATAAATGTTTTTGCTGAAAATCACGAGAAAGTTATTCTCCTAATCCAAAAGAACTCTTTACGTCATCTTCCTTTATTTCCCTTACGCTCAACGATTTTATCTTGGTTGGCCGCATGAGGAAACTGTTGTTTTATTTTCAAGCTTACAACAACAGAAAAATAACCTTGGAGGGGGTATTTGTATTAATCATATCTCAAAAGTTAACATGGGCACACCCCTTTTTTACTCCATATTTTCAGTTTACATATAAAGATTCATGTATGAGGAAAGTTTGACAAAAATCTAGGTGTGGGTTCTATTTCAATGGAATGACCTTAAACGTGTTTGGTAACCGGACCTCGTGTTATGTTTCTTTCTTTGGCAATTGACAATCCCTTCTCTAATTAGCCCCCCCTCTCTCTAGTAAGCCCCCATGTGGAAGGTTTAGAAACAAATAAGCCCCCCCAGGGGAGGGGTTATTAAGGCGTTTTCAGTAATCATAAACGTGATACCTGCTGCTGAAAGGATTTTTGTTAGGATAAAGTGCACACACATTGATAAGAAAAATAAATTATCCTTTAGTAGATAACGTAAAACTCACAAGGAGGTGCTTGTCAGTGGCAATTCAAGTCAAACAGGACATTCAAAACTTAAAATTTTACAATTAAAAAAAATATGAATTTAGAATCTAAAAGTTTAAAAGCTTATTTATGAATAAATGATAATTTAGCTTCAATTTTTTGAAAATAAATCTTTTATAGAAGCATTTATGTATAGATTTCGTGTTAGTCTGGTTTTGAAAATTCTCTTCTTGTATCAGTTACTATAAACACAGCACGAATGGCAGCTGAATTGTTCTCCCAGAGCCTCTGGGTACAAAATAACTCAAATCGAGCGATCTATCATAGTGGATGAATAAATTTACCTTCTAACAATATTCCTCATCGCCCTAGCTAGTTCTTCTTATGCAATATTCTGACATCTGTAAAACGTTTCGTATCAATAATTAATGTATTAATAATTTTCTTGTGCTATAATCAGTATTAAACCCTAAGATATACATGTCGTAGCATCAAGACAATAGCTTCAAATTCAGAAAAAAACGTGTAAAAATTGTGGTTGTAAAACTAGAAAAGTCGAGATACTTTAGCCAAAACCAAAGTACTTCCTTCGGGAAGTTAAGACCTTCGGACATTTTTTTCTTTTAGTCTTTTTAAAATAAGGGAACTTACATAAACAAACCCTTTTTCTCGCCTGATTGATGCATCCAAATCCTTTTATTGTCTATAAAATAATTCCTTTTCTGTTTGGAGATCAACTGTTTCGGCGTGTTTTTGAACACTAGCTTTACCCCTATTTAATACAATAGTTATCATTTATTATCTTTGTATATATGAGTTTTCTCATCATCCTTTCGTTAAACCCTATAGATGGTCGTAACAAAGTAGTTTTCTGTAAATGGTATAGCGTTGTTTTTATCTTTATTCCTAACTTATTATCATTTACCTTCGCGGTGTTCTTCTCTTAATTACTACTGTTATTGTTTAGAAACAAAAAGTCAGTTGACGGTAAAAAGTATATGCTCATGCGGGTTTGCTTACCAATACCATTGTACAATGATCTTGTTATTATCAGCTGGCCTTGTTCTCGGCTTCAATGCCCTTATATGACTAACGTAACTGGAAAAAGAACTGCTCAGCCTAATGATTATATTGACTCAATGTGTACTCATATACAGACGAAAACAACAGAGATGCACGTTTCTTAAATTAAATATTTCAGAAAAAGTCCGCCACCTGCTTAACGTTTTCGGATGATTTGAAAGATTAGAACATAATCGCTTTCATAACTTCGTATGGGGTCAATATTAACAGGTCCTATTTTTTAAACAGTTTGTAATCTATTTATACACTCTATTTGAAAGATATTGAAAAGCCTAGTTAATTTTCGATTTTTGTCCAATTTTATCCTAATTGATTTCCGGATTTACCTAAACTCAAGGCGAAGAGTAATAACTGATCAGGTTTGATTCAAGATATTTTGACACTTCCCAAGAAACTGCGATCCGTTGGCGAAAAATAACTTAAGACTACAAGTTGTTTTTGAAATGTTATGTTAGCTGGGAACAGTTGAACTCACTAAAACGCTGTTTTTGTAGCCTCCTGTAGAGATGAAAAAAGCTTTCACAAATGAAAGAATTTCAGTATGACTGTAAGAAAAACAAGCTGTTTGTGCCTTGAATCTCCCTGGTGTTGTTAGTCTATGTTGTAAATGTGTTATTCAAAAGGTTTCATAACACAGCTACCCTGCGTGGAAGAATAAAGAAGGCTTTTGAATGATAGTTAATAAACTAGATGTTTGTATCTACTATTTCATCGACACAGTTTCAGGATACTCACAAGTAAATAGCGTAAGAAAACTCCACGCATGTGGTGTCAAACAGACCTAGACTTGCGACGATAAAAAGACATAACATTTTCATATAATCTTGTGCATGGCAATTCTTTGCACTGCTGTTTGGCGACGTTTTTCGACTAATAGACACTGACAGCCGCTCTCGGAGACAGCAGATGATAAAAAAAACCTATGAATAAATAATCTCGTTTGATTAAAATTTCTAACTTTGCGAAGCACAAATTCAAGATTGATATCGGCGTTGTGGCGATCGGCTATTCTGTTATGCAGGGATTTCTCACGCTTGCTTCACCGCAATGATTCGTTGATCGATGTTGCAACTCAATAAAGTTAGTGGATATTAATATACCCGCTGAACCGATAAGAAACCAAAACCGAATTTCGGGCCCTGACAAGATTGAATTTTCTCACGTACCAGTCAACTATGCAAAATTTACTGAACATTTTGGTTTCTTGTGCGCAGTTGGTTAGTCTAATCAGTAATGTACACAAACATGACTGTGAAAAACACGGTTCTTTCTTTTACAACTTATTATCAAAGACTATAAAAGCGTGGCAAAAAAATGGTATAAATGGTATATGATTCTAAAATGAACCTTTACGAGTCCCTTTACGATCTATTTACGAAAGTCAGTTTATTTTTCATAGCCTATGGGTAGGGTTCAATGTCGTGTTTGACTGCCAGGCATAAAAGCAAAACTTCTAATAAAAATGTTATCGAATCGGAAATGAGACGAAAAACGCTATTTTTTAAAGCTTATATCATAACATTCGTCTAACACAAATTGATGGCTGGAAAAAATTAAAAATAAATAAACTAAGTTTAGCAAGCCGTATCACTGAACAAAAATCCTTTATCATGAAAAAAATATGTCTCAAACGTTTTTTTTAACCATATTTTGTAGAAGGGAAGCCTTTTAATCTCAATTCATCTACAAACCATGCCAATACTGACAATAAGTCTTAATCTTTACCAATTTTAAAAGTTATCTTGTTTTATTTGTGTCAAACTTATCTTAGCTTGAGTTTGACGCATGCAGCCATTGCAGTCAACAGCAACAGCCGCTTGAGCAGTGGAAAGTAAAACTGCCTCAATCTTAGTTTTTTCTATTTAATCAGCATTAAAAAGATTCGTACTCTTCTTTCCAACGAACAAATGAGGCTTTCCTTGGGGCAAGACTGTAATTAAAACTTTTATTTTAGTATCCGATACCCGAAATTCCTCCCCTGAAAAATACTCATTCTCAAATAGAGCTAAACTTACCAAGTAGAAAGTTCTTTCGCAACGAAGTTTTCGGTTTGTTGTTTCAACGTAGTTCGTGCGAACTGTTTCCACAAACTCCGAGTTAGCGATTTACTTGCAGTTTGATTCTCTTCGAAGATATCAAATGAACGCAGCAGCTGCAAGTTTCTAAAGATTAAAAATAGGTTTTTTTCGGTTTATAATGGATAATCACAGCCAATCACGTCACAGCGAAACAAACATGGAAACCCACCCGTGCTATCCGGTCCGCCATCGGCTGTTAATTCATTGTTATCCATTTCCTGTTGAGCTACTCCACATATCCAAACCATTAAGTTTTATAAAAGTTACAATACTAACCTACAAAAACTTATTGAACCAATGAACTTTAGCTGAGTTATACCGGCTTTAAAGAGAAGCAGAATGAGGGAATATTTACTCTATTTAAAGCTTCAACAACCGGTGGCCAAAACTGACATTTACAATGAATTGCACCAAGCGTTTTTGATCTTCAATACCAACAAAAAGAGTGGACGCTTAATAAGGTTAACAATGAGATAAAACCAATTATTTTATTTTCGAGACAAATATAATACACACCCGTTTTATATCAACAAGTTAAGAAAGTGTGAAGTCAGCCGGGTTCTGACTAACACACTGGGACGAGGCTAAATACACTCGTAAATATTCTGATTTAAGTAACGGTCCGAGTAAGAACTAGGGAGGTCAACGGCAATGGATGCAAAAAGGTGCTAATTGCGATTTTGTTAAACTGTTGATCTGATTGGCTAAGCTTTAAAACTGACTGTATCTTCATGAGTTAGCTCATGTATTTATTTCCAGTACACTCATTCAATCCTTCTTAGTTGAAACATTTCAATTTTTAAATTTAAGAAAAATTCCATTTGGGGAACATTAAAGTTAAAAGGTCTTCTTTGCTTTTGTTCTTGAGTTCTATGATTGGCTAAATTATTGTAGCACAAAAGAAACATTGCTTTAAAATAGAGTATTACTGCTTTTTACTTTAAAACTATATTGTATACAAACTGATGTGTTCGCAGTATGAAAATTTAAACACTTTGGCGTGGAAAAAGCGAAATGCCGCAGAACAATGGGAGGCTCCCTCGTTCTTAGGCGGACCATTACCTAAGCCTTAAAATGGCTAATCTTAAAATGTTGTTAATCATACAGTTAGTAAGTAGATAGAGTACTGAAAAAAGAGAACAATCAGTCCTGCAAATTGTTCTTGTAAAATCTCCATACAAGTATTTTACTCTAGTGGTAACCAATTTTGCCCTATCGACTAATTGCCGATTCCATGATTTCTTGCCGAAATTTTACAAAGTCAACAGCCATTCTCAGTCTCAACAAAGTTATTAGCATTTCCTTTTACTTAAGCCGATTTTCAGCCTAACGTTCAGATTAAAAAAGCCGTTTTTGTAAAAAAAAAATAGTGGGCAGTAACCAAGTCAGTAGCGAAAACACAGCATGCCCATCGCTCTGTCAAACAGCTTTTTACTGAGACATAAATCGTTGTTTAAGGCCGGCTTCAGCTCAAACAAAACATTTTACTTTATATAATTCATTGTTGGACGAATGTTGTTTTTCAATCCTCAATTAAAACACGCCTAGTTCAGGTTTAGGCGATAAAATCATAACTTCCGTAACTTTTGAAAACTATTTATGACTGCCGGCTAAATATACTAATTTAGCTAGATATTGACTAACGCGTATATATGTACATCACATTGATCACGTATTGATTCTTAGGTCTTAGCATCTTCGTTAGAAAAGGACGGATTGAGCCGGAATGTCAAGAGGTCGTTGACCGGCTGTTATAGCATTTGTCGAGTTTGTTCGTCACAATACAGAGTTCCTCTTCAAGCCGCTCGTTTACAGTTCCGTTGCTTCTTGATGCGGTGCTTCAGTTCTCATTTACACTTACAGTATATTTGACGACTTTTGGGCTCGGGATCATGTTTCGATATCTTTGTTATCATTTTCGCTTACGAAACCTCAAACATCTCTTAAATTAGCACACATTAATAATTTTCTATTTTTTTCTTGTACTGATTGTTGTTTATCATCTCTTCAAAAAGCATATTGCACTGACTTGCTGATTTGACGAAAGTTGAAAATAGGACGCAGGCGTTCGTTGCTCAGAAATGGCGCGAAAAGGCTGTCCACGAGAATGAAGAGACGCGAAATTGCACTTCGAGTCTCGAAAAGTGCGGTATCATGTTGCGGATAATTTTGAAAAGCTCGTTGTTACTTTCCCGAGGCACTTGACACAAGTGTAGTATTCATATGCGAACAGAGTCGGCAAACGATCAATTTTAAACACAGCCATGTATGGCAAAACAGTACAGATTAAGTATTTCATATTTAAACAGAGTATTCAATGAAGCATCGCAGCACGGCATTCGTTGATACATCTATGCAGCGCACGCGAGTGTTTGAGGATTGTTCTTTTTTTAAGTTACAAAAAAGATTTCCCGAAATGTCAAACATATGATGTTAATAAAATTCGCAAAGTTAATAATAGGAAAGAGAAAGTCGACAAATTCCAAAATGCATGTCAAACGTCGTTTAACGCGTTAAAACTTGTAGGCACCGTGTTAGATATATAAAAAATGGCGAATCTTTATGCGCCAAGTACTAGACTAGTAGAGTAAAGTGTCTCTGGCCAATCTAATTGCCAGTTAGGGTTAGTTTGGAGATCATTTGGGGGGAGGAAGTCACTAGTAAACTATAGTTCGAAACGCACATGTTAGGGGGGGGTGTTAAACAGCTGTTTGCCTCAGGGAAGCGTTGAAATTCATATGTTTTTAACTTGGAATTTTTATCAAGATTTTCCGTGTCCGGCCAATTTTTCAAAACATCAGTCAACTACCGAATTCGTGGGTAACCGATTTGTAGCTTTAGTTAAAACAGAGTGCTTTACTAGTCGAACACAGCACAGTCATACGACCCTGGTAAGTGTTTGGCCATCCCTTAACATAGACAGCAACTGTACCAACACACATGCACACGTAAACGTTAATACTATCATTATTAGTTACTAAGAAATAACCTAATCAAGTTACATCCCTGAGGACTCTAATGGATTAGCCTATTGTACAAAATGTATATTAGAGATTAGCTACGCTAGATCTTTTCTCGAGCCTAAGTGGCTCATAGGGCCGGCGCTTATATTCTCAAGTTTCTGTAGTGTTAAGCGGATGAGAGTCTTTGACTCCCCCTGGACAGGACACTAATCTATCACTGGTAAGCCCTCAACAGAACTGGTACTCATTTATACAGCTCAGTTGACTGGAACAAAGTCAGGTTAAGTGTCTTGCTCAAGGACACAAAACACTTGTCTGGCCGGGGCTCGAACTCGCGACCCTAGGATTACGAGTCGGACATTCTAACCGCTCGGCCGCCGACAATATTAGTGATTAAGCCTTAGAGATTAAGCAAGGAGATAAAAAAGCTAAGTAAAATGAAAACAAATTTCAAGGCATTTTACGGTTCCGAACTCGTTTGTCAATTTTCTTCAAGGGGATCATGTAGTGAGAAAGTTCGAAGACTTTCCCTGGGGTTTAGAAAGAAAAGTTAAGTCCGGTATTAAGTGCTGGTGAGGAACCAAATAGTTCAGCACAAGTTATACCACAGACCGCGGTCTTAGCTAAGAAGTTTTCGCAATTTCTTAAGCACATACTTGGGTCCCTCTGGATGCCCGAGGCTCGGGGAAACTTCAACCAGCTCTATCAAAAACTTAAGAAAAAAGACTCAGACGTTTTCGACTACTCGACGCTAAAAGCTCAAAGCAAAACAGTTCCTTACCATAAATAAATTGCGACATCTAACGATGGCTTCCTTTTCCCTGTTAACGAGAGGGAGGGCTTCCTTCTGTTTACGGGCGACAAATATCTGACTTTTGAGGAAAATTTAACCGAACGGATTTCAACGTCAACGTGATCAACAGGGTTTGCGAATTAGACATGCACAGATCATCTGGGAATATTTGTTCTGCTTGTGGAAAATCATTTTCTAATGAGACTTTTAAAAATAATTAACGTAGGTGGAATATTTTGGAATGACTGGTCAATCAATATACGACTCAGCACCATGCATTTTATTAAAGTCAGTCAATCCCTTTCGCCACCAACTGCTCCGTTTATTACTTGTGAGCATTAAAACGTCTGCTTTTGAACATCTTAGTTGACTGAAAAGCGTGTAACTGTGCTTCATTTTGCTGAAACTGTAAGTATGCAAATGGTTGATTCCCTCGCGCACGCAATCATTACTCCGAATTCGGCGGCTTGCAACACGCGTAGCAAAACCTGTGGACAGTTCTACACGAAAATCTTTAGCAAGCATTCATTTTTAAACAGTGGAGTTTAATTTCAATTCATAATCCTAGTAACTCTTTTTTGTACAGATAAAGCTACTGAATAACAGTAATCAAGCTACTAAAATTACAGGTGTTGCTGTTTGGACGCGTAATTGCAACCGGAAGATTCGGAAGAGTTCCGGAAGATTAGTTGTGATCATGAGATGGGAATGAGTTTCTCGTTGCCTTACAAGAACTAAACGACCAACTTTATTAAGAAAGTTTTTTAGATCAAGCACTTGTATTTATCATGTAAAAAAGACAAGAGCTTGAAGGTTCGAAATTCTAGCGTTCAATAGAACACCTACGAAGTCAATACCGACAACCAAATGTGCAAACATAAAATGTACTAAAAATACCACGGAATCATGAATTCTATTGAAATGTATATATATATAGCCGGCGTTTACATCTGCACGACAAAATAAAGTTTCAAATTATTTCGAAAATGTTCTCCTCAGGAAGTCCATGGGAGAATACTGAAGTCTGGTGTTTAACATGATTATAGAAGTACCTCTAGATATCGTTACTGCGTCAGCGCTAGACTACACTTTTTTTATATAAAAACTTTTTTTGTGAACGTCAGGCTGAAAATCGATCAAAATTAAATTGAAGTACATGCTAATATTAAATTCGAGACTGAGGAATAGCCTACAACTTTATTTTACTACATTTATACGGTAAAAAAATAATGAGTTCTTCACCTCCTAAGCTATAAGCTTTCGGAACGTTTGAGTAAAAAATGAAACGAAAAAGAAAATGAGGGCACGCTTTTTGTATAAGAACCAGTAATTTTTCCGTGCCTCGTTCTTATAAACTTGTTCTCGTAAAACTAAAGTCGTGCACACCAAATACGTTTGATTATATATTAAGAACACTTTAAGACCATCTGATCCCCAAAATATTAGGAGTGTTTAATTTTACGGCAACAATCGCTGAATGAAACGAAAAAACCAAACACGAATGAAAAGCTTTTGTACAAGTCGAATAGATCATGTAATGAAGGTTGAAATGAGAAGCTATAGGTGAATTTGAATAGCAACTTTCAAAACGCAAAGCTAAACTAATTTTCATAATCTCAAACGTAATATCAAATATCTGTTGTTTTTTTTTATCTCCGGAAGTAATTAGGTAGAATTCAACGCCATAACACATATGTAATTAACCAGTTGTTCAATGGGGGGTTGTTGAACTGAAAGGAAGTCAAAGTTGCTGGTTCGCCAGCCAAACGGCTAAACTGACAGTTTAACAGTGAATCTTGTAGTTTTTCGGGCGCACTAGCACATCAAAGTTTAAAATAATTTGTTGCCGTTTTAGTTTTCACTTATTCAATCGTGAGGAATAAAATAAACTGACATAGCACGCAGATTTTGTTTTTCATTATCAAAATTCCACACACTAATTCGAATCCTAAACTCTGTAACTTTACTAAAGTGTATCAGCAGGACTGCTTCAAGCCATATCCCGACGGGATTTCGATGACAACTTCATTAGAGATAAATAGTAAACATCAAAAATCCGCTGAAACAAAGTAAAGATCATATTCAAGGGAAATAATGTTATTGATATCTCGTTTGTAGTTTTTCACAAACTATTGGCATTGCACAAACTGTGCTTTAAGACTAGAAATACGCTCCACGTCATTTAAAAGCTACTCCGTTTTTTTGACAAGAACTGAAATTCCGCTCCTAACAAGAAAACAAATAGAGAAAATTCAGAGCGTACGTTTCTTGAAAGTAATTGCTATTCAGATTCAGACTAGTCTGTTATTCGTGACCTCAACAACAAGCAATTAAATCGCAAAAAGAAAGAAAAAAAGAGAGTCGTTACAGTTCTACAAGCTACTAAATCTCAAGAGGTAAGTTAAAGACACGACAGAACTATGAGTGTGAGGAACAACGAAATGTACGGCAGAACGCTCTTTGAAAGAGACGATTGTTTCGAGACACGGTTAAAAGGATGGTGTGTTGAGTAAAGCTGTTTGTTTCAACATGTACTGCTTAAATAATAACCTGAGGCCCAAGGAAGAGAAAAAACAACTGTCTCAGCCGTTCGATAAGACAAGTTTGCCTTTAAAATGTAAATAGCGTGCCACTCTGACATCCAACGCTCCAATAAAACTGCTATGGCTGTGAAATGCATTCATCCGTCGGTACTTAATTCATTCAAGATAAACACGGGTATTTCGAAAAAATAACAAGAACATTCCATTCAGTCAGTTATGCCCTCGACAATAACATCTGACACTTGAAAGGTATTTCAACTATAGCAACAAAGTGCAGCTACTATGAAGCGTGGGTTTGTTACTATTAAACAATTTCTAATTCTAGCCTATGGAACCTGTTTGTACATTTGGTGGCCACCTTCCACTATAAATTACATACAGCATGATCCTTCGAAGTATTTCAGATTATAAAGAAACTATCAGCCTTTAAAATTATAAATCTAATATTGTTAACTAAGACTTATATTCCGCGTTTTTTTTACGAACGAAAAATCCAGACGTATGCTTTACTAGAGATTTACCGGTGATAGTTGCAATTTACTGACAATGAAATATCTTAGTTCAGACCTTGAAAGACACTTTATGTAACATTTTTAAGAAAAAGAAACTGAAATTTTAAAATTGAGTAGACCGAACTGGTCAAACCTTTGTTTTACTGCTGCTTAGTTCGTCATCTGCCGCCAGAAAAGAAAAAATCAAAGGAAACTGACTCAATACACTCTCTTTTTTTATAAGAACATGAGGCTGAAAATAGTCAAAAAGTTAAGAACATGTTAAGAGCATGCTGAGGCTGAGAAAAGGTAAAAATCATTTATTTATGATGATGGCCTATTGCAAATAATTCATACAGTGTTATTAAAAAAAATTGCTTTTAGGTGGGCTGCTTGACTAAAATTCGCAGATAACAATTTTACATCACATGTTTTTTCATTTACCGAATCGAACAAAGTAAATGCACAAACCAATGTATACACAAATGTATTATTTATATTGTCTATAACCAGTAAAGATATTTTAAGAACATGTTTAAGTATATTTGAGGCTTATATTCCGAAATTATTTAAAAACGTTCAGCCTTCTTATATAACAAAAAGAGTCTAAGTTAAGTATGACAAAACAAGTTGCGCTTTCCATATACAACGTGTTGCTAATAAAAGACTTAACATTCAGAATGTGGGTGTAAATAACACAGTTCTACTACGAATTATTTATTTACACTCTCCGCCTTTTAACTACAGAATGGTACTGAAATGTACACACTTTAAACACTGCCATGCTTTTTCAATGTGTTAAAGCTGTGTCGGCTCAAGAAAGCTGAACTGTTGAGATACCGTGTAAAAAAATGGTCTGCCCAAGCTGTCGGCTATCTCTATATAGAGCCTCGTTCACAGACTTGTGAAGTCAGTCATTACTTCAGTTTAAAAAAAACTGTTTAGTATGTCGGCCAATAATATAACAATAACTAGTTTACGATTAATTAGAAAGTTGATGGTTTGAAATCTTTGCCGTCGGAAGGGTGCTGACGGCGTGTGGAGAGTTAGTCACGTGACGACCGTATACAACAATCATAGTTTTCCCAACAAGGCCCGAAGCGACGGGTTGACTATGGATTCGTAGAAAACGGCAACGAATAGTCTATCAACCAGTTTACTAACTTCGAATTTTAACTGATAAAAACGAGTGTTTAAAGAATCCGCCACTGTTTTAACCTTTTGTTAAAAATTCGGGTATCGCCACGATATTGTATTTCAAATTTCCTCTGAATTTTCAAAAAAAAAAATTAAATTTGTATCTTTCTACTGTAAGGTGAGTAAAACCGTAATACAAAAAAACCTTTTCGAACGATACCTACAAAACTCTATTGAAAAACATTGCAATGAGCGACGTTGCGGTAATCGTGTAAAAATGGCGGGAAACAGGGCGCGCTGACAAAGTTCTAAGGTGGGCAAAACAACTGTCCCAAAGTCTTCATAGCAATCACCCTTTTCCTAAGCATCTCTTGAATGAAAAAAAAAACTTTTCAAAAGCGTAAAGCTAACAGAATATCGAGGTAAAACATATCAAATCAAAATAAAACACAAGCTTACAATTGATAAAAAATCAAGAAGGAAACTACAAACTCACACTGCACGCGTGGCCGCGGTAGAGCGTAAAAAGCTATTAGTAATTTTATTTCAATTGCTTTTTCAGGCAGTAGAAATAAATCTTTGTTCATTATTTGCGTCTGCTTTCATAAATCATTCAAGGATTAAGAAGCGGATAGGAAAAGCCGTGAGGAAGGAGTGACAAAATGTGTTTCGTTAAGACTGAAACGCAGTTTTAAGAGCTACAAAAGTAAATTGTTACAGTAATGCGGCTCCTGGCAAACTGTGTTATGTAAACACTGGAGAAAACAAAACGTTGTGGTTTATATTACATGCAACGCTCGTCATCATTCTGCCGTCGTTTTCTCGAAAGAAAACAGTGATATGTAACTTGTCGAATCGTTTCTTAAAACTAACTAGGGGTTAATGATTTCGCCCACTGCACGCCTGACTATCGATCATTTACAGTACTAGATATTCAAAAGCCAGCTACTGTCGAAATCATATGATATATACAGTTATATAGCGAGAATATCCATATATGGATAGGGATAGGACAGACTAAGTATCACGAGCAACCGCGCCTGAAATCACTACAAAACGCAGTAATCTTTGTACCAGAGCTGTTCAAAAGTTAACGCAAAGCCTCACTAATGATAAACAAATCTAAGATTCATGTTGAGCAGTTCAAACCGTTGCAGACTTTCATTTTTCATCACAACTATATTTTGACGTGAGTTTAAATCCGGATAGCTTCAGGCAAAAGTTACTTCTTTTTTGATTTGTAATTTAATTAGAAACATATTGGCGTGGTTGCGCATGGGAGATTGTCTTATGGCGCCCAAAACATAGATGTGCCATGAAATTATCGCCATTTTTTATGAAGTAGTATTTTACAGCTTACTAAAGTTTCAGAAAACGTTCCAAGCTCTGTACTAAGCGCAAATATTTCCGTGCCTCTTTTCGTGAAAATGCCAAAAACGAAACCAAAACCTGAACGTATTTAAGAACACTGACTAAACACATCAACACTAGTTATCGGTACCCTCTGTGAAAATAAGTATCTGCGAACATACAAATTACTCGCTTTGTTAGTGTGAAAACATGTAACCTCAGTGTGCAGTACATAGCTTTAAACAAAACCCGCGGCTTTCATTGTGCATTATTGGCCATCTACTTCTGAATGCATGAATGTTTTCGCTTTTGATACACGCACACCTTGAAAAGTAACTGGAGTATTAAATGATCACTCAATAATACTGCGCGAAAAAACTGTTTGAGAAATGTCAACTTAGTGCGGGATTGAGTCTAGGAATATATCTTAAATAAGTTACAAAATACCTTTACCAGCTTTTGAAAGAAAGTCTATTGTTTGTACTTACCAGGGAACCTTGCAAGAATGGCTTCAGAAACACTAGACCTGGTGCACTAGATCTAGAAATAAGCGAATAAAAGCGGTCAGTTGAGCCAATACAAACCAACGCACACGTGTTTTCGATTGTGTATCGCCAATACGTTGCCTGGTAGTGAAAATGACGAAATCTAGAATCGAGGTCTCAAACCCGTAACCCTTGCCCCTTGCCCCTAAACCATAATTTGGTGCTATAATAAGTTTTATTAACTTATACCTATAACCCTTTCCCCTAAAACATAATTTTGTGCTATAATAAGTTTTATTAACTTGCTGTTGAAAATAGTCCAAGTTATACGTGCTAAATTAGTCGCTCTCCAGTTGTGTCGGGTGGACAACTTAATCAAAAGCAGCAAAATGGTGTTGTAAAATCAGCGCGGGAATCATAGATTGTAAATATATTTGTTCTATAAAAAATTTTCAGCTTGTGAAACCTGAAAGTTTAAGTGAGTGAGAAATTTCTACGTGAGAGTATTTATTACAGTTTTCAAATATAACTGGTATGATTGAGGCATAACGTGGGAAATAAATATGACGTATACCTACAACTGATGTTTATTTCAACACTCTTCAAAAACATAACTTACAAGTCAAGTAAATGTTAATTAAAATAAACAGAAATATGGTGGTTTGGTACACGAAATAAATATAAAGTTAATCTAGTCAGATGGCTATTCTATTTTAAATAAATCATTATATATCAGGAAAGAAGATGAAAGTAAAGAAACTAAAAGAAAGAAAAAAATAAATAATACAGTTCCAATTTCACGCGGACAGAACTGATAAAAGCCGGAGTTGATGCATTTATCGAGAAAACGTTCTTTGAACCAACATGCATCTTAGCGTTTATGGCCACAGGCATTCGCAACTGAAGTGCTACCGTCCATTTGGAGTTTTACAAAACATTCAACCTGTTAGCAATCGCAGCTCGAACACCAGCCTTCAACGCCCTTGTCTTTGATAAAGCTTTGCTTGTCGCTGTAGAGGTTCTCTTCATATGGATTGTTTCAACGTGTTTTTCGTTTGACTAATATAATTACAGTAATAACAATGACGGTAATTATATATGGTTACGATTGTGATGAGTTTGTACGTGTATAACCTTCAGCAGCAAGATAAACAGATGCAAAAGCTTAATTCTGTACGTGGGAAAAGACTTACTTTATAAATCTGTCAATGTTAAATTTTAAAAAAAATTACTTACGCGTGAGAGAAGCGATTATTTGATGAAGAAAAGCTTAACCCTGTATGTAGTGAAAAAAACTTTCTTTACAAATCTGTCAATTTCAAATTTTAAAAAAACGACAACTTACGCGTGAGCGAAGCGATTAATTTGTGAAGAAAACCCACAAACCAAATCCCAGGAGGAATTTAACGAGCTATCAGGCTTAACGCTTTACGCCTATCTTTAATTTTAACCCTCGCACAGTATTGTATCATGACTGCTTCTCAGTCTTTGATGGCCGACGAAATCTTACCTAAGCATGATCTTTCCACACCAAGTCATAGTTAGCAGTTTTTTTTACATGTATAGAGTAGTTTTTACTATTATGAATGATTTAAAAGCATTTCAGTTTTTTGTAGTTTACTCCCATCTACACCAAAATGTCTTACCTCTTCAGCTAGTTTAAAAGAAAGAAGCTCTTCACTCAATTTCACTTTCCGATTTTCAGCTTTATGGGCGTCGACCTTCTCGATCGATAGCCAACACAAAACTTTTTTCCAGAAAACTGTTGCCTGCAAATCAAACATTAGGATTCATTATATCAGTGTCCTTGTCACGGCCGCAGCTAAATTATTCTCACTTTTACATGCTTTGCTTTTCAGTTCATTATTTGAGCCCTATCATCTTCCTTCAATCTACTGAAGGTCGTAATATTGCAGGGACCCATGCAGCCTAAGACAAAGAAGTTTTAACAAAACTAAACAGAAAAAATATATTCAGATGTAGCAATTGCTTCTGCTAAACCTTATTTACAGAGACTGACTACGACGCAACAAATCATCCTGCACCGTTAGAGTAAATAAGAGTAGCTAGAACGAAGCTAAAAGGTCTTTGTTTGTTTTAAATTCTCAGGGTAAAGTAATTATTAATTAAAATTCTATCGTGTATTCTATCATTTCTAAAGATTCTTGAGTTGAACATTTTGAAGAACACAGCTGTTAACACCACCTGAAAAATACCATCCGGAGTGTTCGTATGTATGTGTACAAGGGGTCAAAAACATTACTGGAAAACAGAAGCATCAGTACACATGCATGTCATGTTTGATGTACCCAAGTCTGAATACACACATTAGGTTGAAAAAAAACTGGACAAGCAACATCTATAAAATCATGTCGTGTTAGATTTACCCAAGTGTTCACTCATATGTAGACGGGATGAAAAGATACTTGACAAGCAACATCTATATGTCATGCTGCACTGACCCAAATTTTCATTTACTCATGGGGTGAAAAAAATACTGGACAAGCTGATCTATAACATGTCATGTTGGATGGCCTTCTGGGATGACAAAAAAGTACTGGACTGTATGCCATCAGTGTTTGGTATACCCAATTAGTACTCGTATAATCTCGGGAATAAAAATAAAACTTGGAGAAAATGTGGCATCAGTATGTCTTCTAGAACATAAAGCAGTGAGCATGCAATGATGTTCAAACAGGGATGCCTCAATGTGATTTCCACTAAAAACCAACCATGAAGTGGTACAACAGCTGTAATAGATGAGAGATCTTCAGTAAAAGGCATTACTTTTGTGTGGACTCTTTTTCAGATTTTAAAGGACTGACAATGCATTTATCGAAATCATGTTCAAAACAACAACAAAATCTTGTTAGATTAACAGAAATATGAAAAGATTATTAGGAAAACAACAAAGACTGTCTTGACTTTTTATAAAGTGATATCAATTAATAGACTTTGTTTTCCTGTGCATTAACATTCTTTTTACCCTTGTCAGTCCTGCCTTCATCAAAGGCACAAAGGTCTTCGTTGCAACTCTTTTATTATGCTTAAATATTCCAAAACGGTTAAATGAAGATAATTAAATGGAAGAGTATCGCACACTGCAAGTCTAAAAGAATATATTTAAGGGAATACTTTAATTCTTAAAGGGTTAAGCCTCTTGGTGAAACATGTTGAATTTTTATCTTTGGCTTCCTATTTGTTATCATTTCATGAGCTAAATCTGATATCTAACGTGACGTAATGCTTCTGGTTCTTATAACCAGGGAAATAGTCTAATTGGCGATATATGCTAATAACTAATTGACAGGGCATGAGCTAATTGACATTTTAACCAAAATTGAAGTCAAACGGACAAGGCATATTGAAAATCTCTTGTGGGAGGATTTTGATCAAAACTATAAATCCAAATAGTTGTGGGAAATCAGATTGGCATTTGATTTACAGGTACAATAAAGGCCAGAGCTTGACAAATTCACATCGTTTTTTCGTATCCGTGTGGATAGGCGAACTCTTAACAAATTCATTGTGCGGTTTTAGTCTACCGGATTCGGATTTGTTTGGATTGGGCCAAAAACATCGTGAACGACCTCTTATTCATTCCATGAATTTGCTGGTGAACTTTGAATATAAGACCATAGAAAATCGATAGAAAATCTACAAGCGACATCCTAACTCCCCAACCGTCGAGATAGCTTTCCACGGATAGAGTAAAAAGGCGGAAATCTAAAATCTACTTACATAGTCTAAAACTTCATTCGGGTATACTAAGCACAAAAACAGTATAAATTCTATGATTGCCTGCAATCTCTCTTACGTAGACATAACAAGTCAATTTTTCAAGGAAGGTCAAGTGCACTAATTTTGTTAAGTTATCTCGTGAAGTATTTAGACGGGCCGCGAGTGAAGGCTACTTGTAGCCTCTTCAGGCTCTTGTTCGTTTTTTATTGGTTAGCTAAAAATCGAAGCTCGGTAAAGTTTAAAAGGAATTAACTATCGAGCCTGAGCCTCATTTTGTTTTTAAATTGTTCTTAAATTTTGGCCAATCTGAGCTTCGTTGTTCTTATAAAGTTGTTCTTACAACAAAAGCATGCAATCGTAAGAGAATTTTAGTCTGGAACACTCTAGAAAAATGTTTAGAAAAAGTTTGTCGTCATTCAACTGGAAAAAACGAAAACACGATGGGGAAACAAAAATAGCAAAGAGATTCTAAATACAGTACGTATATCGAGATATCCACTATGTCTTCTCTGTTGGGACTTACCGAAAGTTTAGTAACCTGTGACCAAAGAATTGCCGTGGGGGAACTAACAGTAACTGCCGATGACAGAACAAACGCTGTGTGAAGCGTAGGGCCTAGCTCGCCTGCTCTTTATAACGAACTAAAGTTTGGGAGCTACTTTGCGTGCTCTTGGTAGCAATCCTTTGACCTAAGCTTTCGACTTAATAGCGTGGTCATCGGTAAAAAAAGCTTTGTTAATTACTTGGTAAGAAGATAGTAAAACTATACTTCATTTAATAATGTTCAACATTCGGCAGTTGACGCAAAACTCGAAATCAAAACGTCAAGCGAAGTATGATTGGCCCCTAAACAGCACACGTACGCACGAGTTCTTTTATCAAGAATTTTTCTCCTTTCCACGATAACACAACTATCGACAGGAAACATGTTTTAACTGCTTGTGAAGGTGCCAAATATTTTCAAAACGATTTCCGGTAACAAGACTGACTGTTAACAGACCATAGAATGGTCACTTTTGATAAAATAAACTTCTGGTTTAAAAACAACTGAGAACATTTTTTTCTAAAACAGAACTATCAGCTAAAAAAACTCTGGAGAAATTAGTAAAACAAAATAGTCCTAAGGCTAAGAAATGTTTTCGGTCGCAACAAGATAAAAAAACTGTATGCGGCGACGCCTTTCACATTTCATGATTAACGCCAAGTTTCTGCCAATCTTAATCTTATCCTAAGTCAAAAGTGAAAGAGATAAAAAGTCCAAAGATTCAGTTCATTGTGGTCATGTTTCGAAAAGAAAAACTGGAAACTGACAAAAAAGAGAATTTCAATTTTGAAAACTTGACATTCTTAACTATAGAGTCAGTTCAAGATGCTTCATAAAATGTCACTTCTGATGTATCCTTTACATGTTTGACTTCACTCTGCAAGACATTGTAGTTCATAATAATAATAATAATCGCACTAGGAATGCACTTAAGTCATATTTACATCGTTATTCGACAAATAAACTGCTTCAAAGTTAAAATCAACAACTGCTGCAAAATATATCTGTTCTTAGTCACGATTCTCACTGCCAACAACGACGCTTTATCAAAAACCCTTTTTATGGATTTTCCTTCTCAGAAGAGATAAATATTCAAGAACGCACACGAAATTTTCTTAATTTAAGATATGCTAGTTGTAGCAAACCACGACGATTTTGAAGACAGTAACAACTACATTGCAATTTTCGGCCCGTAAATTGCAGTAACAGTAATCTAAAAAAAACTAAGTATAAAGTATTTCTTTGTTTAAGATTATTGTATACGCTGTACTGTTTTTCATCTTTATTCAAAACTCTAGTACCAAGAAGAAAAAGCTTAATGCCCAAATTGTTCTCAACTGAACGCTGTGTTCAAAACCGATGACAAAAACACGAAGACACCGCCGAAAATTCTTGGTACATAGAAACTAGTCACGTGGAACTATATGCAATGAAAACAAACTTTCATTTCATTGTACACAACGCCGGAGCTTATATTTTAGATGTCGTATACTCGAACTTGGTGTTCTAGAGTAACTACAGATTGGAAATAAACCATTTCGTTAAAAAAAATCGCTCCTTTTTGTTTTGTATGGTTAGTAGTTGCCAGTGAATAGATCTCAGTTTTGCCTCTGATAAAATCCCTTCGCTACCATACCGTTTATTCTCGACTCACACGAGTTCAGCTTTTTATCTACTAAACACTGTTGAGTCGGTCGAGTTTCAAGTGAGGTCAATTGGAAGCAGATAAGAATTTGTACATTTGGTTACAAATGTGCTGTGGTATAAACCAAAGTGACAGCAAAACACATTGTCTACGTGCGGAAGTTTAGAAAAAAGTTATCGACATGTTTAATAAAGCTATGAAATAAATGAAGAAGATAAGCAAAACTAAGAAAGTATCTAATCCACACTTTATCCGAACGGATTTTGAAAAGTTTTTTTCAAATTTATTTTGTATTCCGCAGGAACTGGAAATCGATAATTTAAACAAACATTATAATCCACTCAAGGTGCAATTAAAATTTCTACGAAGTTTGACCCTTACTCTTTCAAATACCAAGAATAAATATATATTAGTTCGGACATAAAACTCGGATACGACTAACAAATTTGATACACTGGCATAAAATCAAGATGGCACAAATTTGTGTATTTAAAATTCAACATGCAGTCTTCGTCGAGTGAGTGAAAACGGTCACCGGCTTCTTTGCTAACATTTCCGGCGTGGAGCATAAAAAACTTCAATTATCTGTTATTTTGCAGGCTACGAAGAATAGTTCAGATGTGAAATCAGAAATGCATAACTATGGCGTAAATTCGTTCTTGATGAAACTAAACTCAAAAGTACGAGATGGCAGTTAAAAGTGAATCGCCGGAGTTTAATCTAAGAACACGCGTGTTTTTCGGTCGAGCTAAAAATTTGATTAACACTTATGCCATTCGACGGTGACACAGCGCAGTTCAACGCAAAGGATTGTCGTTAGAAAGTTTTCCGTCATTATACGGATTATCTCTAGAACTTGTCGTGATATTTCTACCCGTTTCCGCGGGATGTTTAGCATTCGAACATTTTTCTCAATAAACACGAAAGCACGACAAGAGTCAGGCACAACCGCAGAAAACGCTCTTAGCTACCACGCACTGTAAAACATTTCCAAAACAGTTAAATTGATTGTAAGTTTTTCTGTACTTAGAAAGTCAGATAGCACAAAAAGCTCGTCGCATGGCAATTAAGTGAGTTCTATTCATTTTGAAACCCGCAAAACAAACATAAACTTTAATTACAGCTTTCAACGTTGAACTTCTTTAAGCATTATAAAGTTAAACCGAAGCTTTATAGGGAAACGCCTTGCCACGAGTTTCAGGAGTGTCTGCAAAGAGTTTGGATGGATGGGTAATTGGATGGACAATTGAATTAGTGAATGGATAAACGAATGAATGGATGGGTGGACGGATGGATGGGATGGACGTTTAAATGAGTGAACGGATAAAGGAGTGAATTGATAGATGGACGGTGGATGGGTATTTGGATGATGTCTGAATGAGTGAATGGGTAAACGAATGAATGAATAGATGGACGGATTGATGTGTATTTGGATAGACGTTTGAATGAGTGAACAGACAAACGAATGAATGGATAGATGGATGGATAGATAGACGCTTGAATGAGTGAACGGATAAACGAATGATTGGATTGATGGATGGATAGACGTTTGAATGAGTGAACGGATAAACGAATGAGTGGATGGATGGATGGATAGATAGAAGTTTGAATGAGTGAACGGATAAACGAATGAATGGGTGGACGGATGGATAGATAGACGTTTGAATGAGTGAATCGATAAACGAATGAATGGATGGATGGATAGACGTTTGAATGAGTGAACGGATAAACGAATGAATGGGTGGACGGATGGATAGATAGACGTTTGAATGAGTGAACCGATAAACGAATGAATGGATGGATGGATAGACGTTTGAATTAGTGAACGGATAAACGAATGAATGGGTGGACGGATAGACGTTTTAATGAGTGGATGGATGGATAGACGTTTGAATGAGTGAACGGATAAACGAATGAATGGATGGATGTATGGATAGACGTTTGAATGAGTGAACGGATAAACGAATGAATGGATGGATGGATAGACGTTTGAATGAGTGAACGGATAAACGAATGAATGGGTGGACGGATAGACGTTTGAATGAGTAGATGGATGGATAGACGTTTGAATGAGTGAACGGATAAACGAATGAATGGATGGATGGATAGACGTTTGAATGAGTGAATGGATAAACGAATGAGTGGATGGATGGACAGACGTTTGAATGAGTGAACGGATAAGCGAATGAGTGGATGGATGGATGGATAGACGTTTGAATGAGTAAACGGATAAACGAATGAATGGATGGATGGATAGACGTTTGAATGAGTGAACGGATAAACGAATGAGTGGATGGATAAATAGACGTTTGAATGAGTGAACGGATAAACGAATGAATGGATGGATGGATAGATGTTTGAATGAATGGGTAAACGAATGAATGGATTGATGGATATATGGAAGGGTATTTGGATAGACGTTTGAGTGAGCGAACGGATGAACGAATGGATGGATTGATGGACGAACCGATGGGTACTTGGATAGACGCTTGAATGAACGAACAGATAAACGAATTGATGGATAAACAGATGGAAGGACGGAGAAAGTTGAACAAACAACCTATGAGTGTTGGATTCATTCTATCGAAAAGAAAGCTCAACAACTCTAAGCTGACAGATTTATAGCAAAAAACCGCTTTGCCGTAGGGGCACCGGATTATCATAATATGATTTTGTGCATACTGATCTTTGACGATAAGTATAAGACGTATTGTCGGTACTATAAATACATATTCAAAACCAATCCGTTTAAAAAATTCGTTGTCGTTTTTAAGATGAAAGTATAACATTATATTGACCACAATTTAGTCATTAAGATATTACTGCACTATAATTAATTAGCTCTAAGTGGGTTTGCCGGTTTAAGAGTTTAATGGTTAATTTACTGTTATCATCTGCAGGAACTGCAAAATTTAACTTTGAGAATACTATGAATAACATCAACTAAAGAAAATTGCTAAAGCATGCATTTACCATTTCAGCCCCGGCCAGTTTATCAACATCTTACTTCTCCTTACATAACACGTACCAAGTAAGTCGTTTTGTAATGAAAAAATGAGAATTGGTCAAGTGCCAAATTTTTCCAAACTGGTTTTAAGTTATAAATCCTATTTGAGAGAATTAACCAATATAAGCTTGTAGTGTAGGATTAACCCACGTCTGATGTCAGTTTAAACTTGAAGTTTATCAGTAAACTAGTTTCATTCTATTCTAATTTATTGCGTGCATGCTATTTGTTGGCAAAATTTCAAGATCTAATAGGTTACTTATGGTGCGGTAACATTCGGGGAGAGACAAAACCATTTTCTTATCAAATAAAAGCAACCTTTATCGAATCTACAAAGATTCTATAGTTTAAAACGTACAAACATTTTTTAAGAATAATCTAAAAATAGCAAACACCCACATCTAGTTGGCACTAGAACCCAGACCCTTTGTTTAGACGTTAGCTTGTACACACACTTATGGCTTTAAACATACTTTAAGCTATCTAGTTGTCATGTATAGTGTTTATCTAAAATTGACTGAATTACCAAAAGCTCAAAACTTCAATGGTCAATCGTCTTTGGAATTTTTTAACGCAGGCACGCTGGATTATAATCCAGCGCAAAGTTCTCGATAGGTTAACAACCCACCTGTTTAGTTCTTTTTGCCGAGTCATACAGCTACTGTCACATTAAAAATACAAATTAACGGCTTTGAAGCGAGATACTCCGACTCTGAGTACAAACTACGTACAAGATCCTTCAACTCTGAACATAAACAAATATAACGTCTATGGAGCTGCTCTAGCTAGGCCTTCGAGTATGGATGCACACAATAGGTTACTGAAAAACTTGATACTAAAAATGTTAAGTATTAGCGAATAAATATGGAATTTCTTCTGATAAGCTAAGTTTAATCTTTACCTCTAAAGAGGTGAAAATGTTCTTAAATAGGGATCGTCGAAACGCCTAAACTGTATGTGCAATGTTTTTCCTTCCTTTTTATCAACCGAAAGCTGACCAGGGTTTTTACAAACAAGTCAAATATTTGAGCTTAAGATAAATTATTATAGTTCAAAGAGCATTTTGGTTGACTGAGCCTATATGACGCACCCTTGGCTAATACAAAAAATGCAAACAGCTCATTCTTCAAGAATTCTCGTAATCAAAATAAATGTTTTTAGTTATGCGGTTCTGCAAATGTCCCTACTGCATACAAAGAGAGTTCTGTATTCAAATATTGTCTGGAACAACCTCAGATAACTCAGGCTTCTTTAACTGAATACTGTAAGACAGACAAAAAAGCAGATAAATAGGACCGCAACAGCTTTTTGGAAAACATTCTGTTTGTTTACAGAGCAGCCAAAACCAATAATTATGGAATGGTTTTCGTGCAACGAACAAGTTCGACACTTTTTGACTGTTTGCAAAAGTTAATACATCTGTTAATAGAATGACTTACTGTAAGCTTGTTGGCTTTTCTTTCAAAAGTCTTATCAATGTCCATTTGTGACCATCAAAATCTTTTTTAGAAGAAACAAAGCTCGCACATTAACTTTTGTTAAGCCGTTTATTAGTTTATGAAAACAGGTTGTATCAACAGACTGGATTTATGGCCATTCGTCGGCTATAAACTCGTGGAAAAATCTGCTCCCGAATGTAGACTATTAAAAGGCCTCAAAAAGCTTAAAACTTACCTAAAACGTTTTCTCTGCCGTTTTAAAGCTTTCTTGCTTAATTCAACAGTACTTCATTGCGTGCAGTGCGAATTATCCGTTAATTTCACTGATTCACGAACCCGTTTCATTACCAGCCCCTACAACATTGACTTCCATTGAATGTTCTTTTCACCATATTTTGAATTCGTTTGTGGCGTGAAAAGGATTTTCTCGCGATTTTGCCTTAGTTCAAAAGGTCGAGTCGCCTAAGCTCAACTACTATACTGACTTACCAAGATTAATATTTCGACTAATAGCTCCGCGTCATTGCAAGTCAAGCGAGACGGAAGATAGCTGACAAATAGGCTTGTTTACATTCACAGCCATTTACTTTTAGTATTACCATGGGCTAACGTCTGTTGTTCTTCAACTGTATTCTCTAAGCTCCAACGAGCTTATCCACCCAAAGAGGTTTCGTTTTGATATACCACCGCACATTTTTAGTAGGATAAACACCTGTTTCCTCTAGGTTTTCGTCACATACTTTGCTCAACGCGTAAGAATGCCGAGAGACGTTTAACAGAAAATGACCCCACGGATTTGCACATTTTTCTCTCATGAAATTAATTAAAGCTACTTGCATAGACAGTTGTTGTTTTTTCTTTGGTAAACACACATCTATATTTTACGACTGCTCAAAACTTCATGGGTTTTCGTGGCTTCATGTAAAAGGAAAACAAAACTTAAAACTGAGTACTGAATATTTACTGAATACAAAAACAACTGAAAACTGTCGATGATTGTTACGAATTTGAGAAACAAAAGTACTTTTTTGGTCTTCTTTTGAAACTGACAATCTAAGAGCTTTCCGTTTCTCAACACAGAGACGATTCTTAAGTAGAAGAGTAAACAATGCCGATGTCAACAAAATTTACAACGACTGTATCAATGACAACACATAAACAATAATAACAAAGCAGCATTAAGATTGACAATAACAAAGAAAACAACAACAATGATTACTTCAATAACAATAATGACAATCGCGGTAACATTGAAAATGTCCATAAAAATAACAGTGTTAACAATGACGATGAAAATAACAACAACATTGTAAGAGTAGCGCAGGTATGAAAGGCGATATTTTCAATGTGTAAATAAGAAAGCAGAACTCTAGCAGTTCCAACCAAAAGCAAAACTTATCGAACCAAATGCTGAGTTACAGTCGAAAGTTTATTGTAAGTACAAATAAATAGCAGTTATTAAGTGTTCAGCTCAGTTCTAACTCTTCATCCTGGATGATTGAAGTCGAACGATAGTTTTAGCCTTGCCACAAAGTCCCACAAATGGGATTCTTGTTCAGTTTGACACTTGATTAGAAAACAGAAGGTTGGTATAAGTATTGTTCTGTCTGTTTACCTTTTATGCTGTTTTTTTGCCATTTTTTGTTTCCTTAGGATAGTTTACAGCATGTACATAAAATTATTATCGTTAGTATTAATTAATACTAAGGTGTTAAACCATCAAAATATACGGCCGTTATAACAGAGTTACTTTCTAATAAGCGCTAGCATCATTGTTAGTATTACAGTCGACTTTATAACATCCGATTTGATTCCAGTAAAATCATGTGAGTCTAAATAAGTGGCAGCTTTTGATGATGGAAACCCTTTTTGGATTCCGGGGGGAGTCAAAGACTTTCATCCGCTTAACAATACGGAAACCGGGGATAAGCATGATGTACCGGATTGATGGGCCACACAGCTCGAGAAATGATTCAGCTTTTATAACATCATGTTATAGTCGTTGCTTTAGTTAGTGCTCGCTATAAATGGCTGATTCGACTTAAGGATCGAAACTCTATTTTCAAAATTATAACAAAATTCGCTTCAGCATACAGATTATTATTGTTGCTGTTATTAAAGTTTTTAAACTAATACCTTGCACGTTATCAATATTACCGATAATAACAACTAAAATACTAAACGAACATCCATTAGTTGGAAGTATATGTAAAAGAAACTTGAAATTTCCATGAACACTAGTCTTCCGAATCAAAATATCTTAGGAAATTTCTCAAGAGTATCAAAATAGCGTCACAGCATGAAATCTATTTTGATCCGAAATTGTCTCAAGGTCTTCAACAAGATTTTCGACCCGAGTTCCGTCCAGCTTTCATTTAGAAACTATTTAAGATAGTCGATAGCCTTTATTTCCGCGGCACTCAACTGGCGGCGTCGGACCGTTTTACCAGTCGTCTAAACCTGGCGTTTACTACATTTATACATAATCTAATATAACATGACTGGCGAATATGGCGAGGTGCTGTACCCTTGTAACCTCAACGAAGAAAAAACAGGGTTTCAAGCAAGGATGCACTTCTAAATAGAAACTGTCCATTTCCCAAACGGTAAATTGAGTAAAACAACAATCTCTGCACAACTTCGTTGATGAACTAATCCTAGATGAAAGGTGAACCGCTACACAATAAGACCACAATCCGCACTTTAAATTCAAAGCTAATGATATAAAAATCTTGCATGTTGGTGAAATAAGGAAACAGCTCGTACGAGTGTATAAGCTATCCGGGTAAAGCCTAAATAGATGGGAGCGTTGAAAACTCTTGTCATTAGCATTCTTTGTCTAGACAATCTTGTTATGATACGATTCAATTGCTACACTTTCAAGCTATGTAATGGCCCTGGCGGCTAGGAATGGAAGCACTTACTCTCTGAAAACTTTCCAGTTCCTTATTAGTTTATTATAAAGCCTTGTAACGTGGTTATAAATCGCCTGTTTTGACCAATCCGAGTCACGCATGCACGCAAATGGCACGTGCACTTGTTTGATTAAAAATGTTTTCTTAAAATATAAAAAAACGTTCGGGACGTGATTCTTGACAACCTTATCGCTTTACAAATACTTAAGTCCTTAACAGAATTAATAAGTTAAGAAGTATTACAAAAAGGCTCCGTACGAAACATACTCGAGGCTGTATTTAAATCCCGATCACCTACTGGGATCGAGAAAATTTAGTAAGTCGGCTTAAAATTGATTGCACAATATCTTTCAGTGCTATAAAAGAAATTTCAGCTGAAAAAACGAAAACTTCGGATAAATCATAAATGTAAAACATTACCTTGACTGGGAGAAAAGTACCAAATAACTCAAAAAGAATAAAAACGCTTCGTAAAACATTTAATAATGCGAACAATTATGCAAGATGTCCATATTTCAATAATTATATTCATATATTCACAAGTTGGCATGACTATATTAACAGTATATAAAAAATGTTAATACGAGAGGCCATTACGCGACATTCAACGCCGTTAATGTTAATTTTTCAGCTAAAATAATATGAAGAGGAGAGTCGAATGATATTTACTAAGTTAACCAAAACATGGAGTTAATGACTTCTCGTATTAAATGAAGTAAAGAAAAACAACGTAAAAAAACAAGCAAGTAAGCAACAAAATAAGAAAAAAAAACAATAATTACCTTTTCTTATTTCGTATGCCTTGTAGCATATCCTACCAACGAAGGTCTTTCACAAGAATAAAACTGGGCTTGAGAAAGGGCAAAATGTCATGTGCAGGATGTACGGCCAAGCCTTAGAAATTCAAGCACATGTTCTTGCAGGATGTAGCAAACAGTGGCCAAATTCAAGAACTTCAAACACCACAATGCAGCACTCACCAGTAGAAAACTGGTCACCTGTGGCAACAGTTTAAGTAGCAAGATATATTTTCAATGTGTAATCCGCACTAATGCCTACGTCACTAGCTGCGTGCGCAAGAGTAATAGCATTTGTTTCCCTAAGAAAGAAGATAAGCTTCATTCGTTCATCTTATTGTTTATTATTTTATTAGAAACATTTACTCTTACTTTACCACTTGCAAAGGTTACAAACAATCTGGCTACAGGTTCTAAAAATCTAGTAGCCAGCGTTCATTTTTTAAATTTGTAGCATTGGCCAGCCACCTATGGGTAGCAACTTCGAGCCCTGACTAAAGATTCTCTTTTATGGAATTCTAAAAGACCTGTACCTCGTGATATCAGTACCATTGTGGTGCTCATTGGAACAACCAAAACCCCCTTTATGATAAAGGAATAGCGTACTAGGACGTTCCAGTAAATGGAGAGAACATAGAGGTCAAGAACAACTGGATCGATGCAAGGATTTATTTATTTACATTATTTAAACAGAAATTCCAGTTCAGCATAGCTGGTTTAAATGGAGATCTGTAGAGAATAATATGAATAGATTATTAACTATAAAAATGAAAACAAAAAAGAAATCATTCAAAGGGTTTAATAGAGTGAAAGTTAACTGAGGTGATTAAGATGTTGCTTTGACTTATAGTTTAAAACTAGTGAGAGACTGATCATGGCGTAAGTTACGAGGAAGAGTGTTCCAGAATTTTGCGGCATTGTATTTAAAAGATGTTTAAAATTTAGTTGTCTTGGCAAGTGGCAGGCGGATCATCAACAAGGATTATCAATAAGGAAAGAAAACAAAAGTCCATCTACCGGAAATGAGCTGCTTAAGGGTTGCTAACAGGGCGACCAAGAAGGCAACGAAACACGCAACACTGTGGTTCGAGCTAAAGCAGCAACACCCTGGGTCCGATGTTGAGCAACAAATCTTGTTATAGATGTATTTGGTGGCTATTCAGGCAAAGTGTGAGCAGGTGCTTCAAATCCACTTCATATTGCAAGAAGCTTCAAGATTCTTCACATTGATACTCTTCAAACTTATGGAACTTCTAATGAAATTTTAACTCACTCCTTTATTTTAACACAAAACTATTTTAATATTGAAATTTGATACTCTTAACATGAACATTCTAAGTGGACCCTAACACAAAGCCATAGGCTACAAGTAGCACCTTATGTGCTAGTTAATTCTGGATCAGCATCCTAACATTTGTACTGCTAGATAAAAAACAATGATACAAGTAAATACCCGGGCTGGCCGAAAGTTGTGAAGGAAGCGATAGAAAAACTAGACGCCTGGTTAGCCCAGTTGGTGAGGCAGCAGTCTGTCGTGCATTCGGAGGCCCGAGTTCCATTTTCACTTAAGGTCTTAAGTTAACTGAGGAGAAGGTGCTTCCTTTATTTGAACATCTGCAAACATTTAGACCTTCGCGTCTTCTAGGGCAAAGACGTTCAGCCGTAGGTGTTTGGAGTCCAAAAATTGGGTTGTAAAACCAGTTGCGTTCTCAGATTATCCACGAGTAGTGAAGCTAAATAAATATATAGTCCCAGTCTTTTGAGAGGAGACTATCGAGTTGAACAAGGTGCAGTGTGCAAATTTGGATGTGAGAAAACGGAACTGGAGTGCGCAAGATCAACTGTGTGATTCAAGCTAAAGCAGCAACAACCTTGGTACGACATTGAGCAACACTACCTTGTTATAGATGTATTGGGCGGTTACTCAGCTAGTGCGAGACAGAGCACTAGTGAACTGATAGGAAAGAAAAGGCCTGACGAGACATTTTACAGAGAGCAGATGCCGATACTTACTAATCCATTGAAGTTTTAACTCTTTCTTTTATTTTAACATTCAAGCTGTTTTAGTATTGGACCATAATACAAAGCCATAGGTTACGTTTAACGGCTTATGTGCCAGTTAATCCTAACTTCTATACTGCTAGATAAAGAAATAATAGTACAAATAAAGAACCAGGCTGGCTGAAAGGTGCGAAAAAAGCGAAAGACAAACTAGTCCCAGTCCCTTTAGAGGAGAGTATTGAGTTGAGCAAGGAGCGGTGTACAAATTTGGATAAGAGAAAATAGTATCGGAGTACGCAAGACCGAACAGTTTAAAACTACTGTTGAGAAATGGCAGTACGCCTTCACGAAGGGATTGCTACTAGTTTTGAAGTCATTTGCTGCGGATAAATGGACTATCCAGAGTGGTTTACCGAAGGGAAAACAACTCTGATCCCAATACCAGTTGTTCTTTCAAGACCGATTACTTGTCTCAACATGCAGTACAAGTGGTTCATAACATGTTTGTTTATGCTTACGGACTCGCGTCTGGACAAACACGGGTTAATAGAGAGGGAAAAGGTGTAGATGCAGTGGGACTACGGATAATTTACTTATAAACAAGATGGTTTGCCACGACAGCCAGCATGGAAAGAAGAATAGTCAGTCATGAGTGGCTGATAGAGGTGCTGAAGCGACGACGTGGACGTGTGAAACGGTTAGCATGCTATGTATGAGCTGGAACACGCGAATTACAGCAATCAAAGGAAGGATGAATGACCTTCCACATCATCCACTTCAAGAAGGGACAAAAGCTCTACCAAAGTCTTTGTATCAATCCAATAGTTTGGATATTGAAAGCCACAGAAGGGTCCAAGTTGTCTAACCTAACTATTGAAAATATTGCACATCTACTCTACATTGATAACCTTAAATCTACTCAGCTTCAAAGTGTAAGGTAGAAATGATAATGAAGGCAACCAAAAGGGCCATGGAAAATGTTTGGTTTAGTGAGGAACGAAAAGAAGTGCTCCGTAGTTCATGTTAAACGCGGTTTACTAATTGATACAACTGAAGGTAGCGCACAGGTCATAAAGGAATTGAAGAAAGGAAGAAACTACAAGATTCTGGAAGTACTAGAGAACGCTAAGAAAGAGGACGAGCTCGTGCTGACGGGGACCCCTAAAGTGAATTTATAAAGACTACCCATTATCTGGTCCAGTCCTCTTTCGGACCATAACAAAGTACAGGCATCAAACCAGTACGCCTTACCAGTCTTGACATATGCCAGGTGGACATAAACATGGTCACTATCAGAGCTACGACGATTAGACAAAGAAACAAGGTGATCATAGAAAATGGCGAAAGCTTACCATCAGCTTCGACTCTGCATCTCTACCTGCCCGGGACATTCAGAGGTAGAGACTCGAGATCTGTCGAATCTGAGTACAAGCTCAACAAGTGAAGGTCTCTGTCAAGTTCCTCTCGAACAGAGATCGCACCATCTCCATGATTAGAGAATTGGAGGGAGATGTGTCCGGAAAGGAAGATCCTTTTGGGTTCATGCTACGATGTACACAGCTGAGATAGGCATAAGTCTAGAGTTGAGTTTTACAAATCCAGCCGTTTACAAGGAGGAAGGATAGACAATCAAAGCACTGGCAGTCAGAAAGGAATTGCGTAAAAAGGAACAGAGGAAGTGAGAACAGGAGGTAAAAGATGAGGGAAGCCCAGAATGAATATATCGTTAATTGCTTTAGCTGGCTGCATAAGTGGAAGCTTTGTTTGAATGAGAAACACGTTAACAGTAGCTCCGCTTGGTATTCTCACAAGCTATCCCTGATGGAGCAAACATATGTACAGATGTAACAGATGTAAATTTAGAACAGTCAAGATCCGTAATAAAAACTCAGGGTACACTAGTATTGTACACCGATACTTTAATCAAATACTAGTCCTTCGGTCAGTAGAATTAAAATGGCTCGGCCAGTGCCTACACGCATGCGCAAAACCGGCTTCATCCGAGCAACTACAATGCAAGTAACAAGAGCAACCGTGGACAGCTGTTTCGTCCTGATAGGACTCATCAGCACGGTACAGCTTTTCAACTACAAGCAATGAGCTACAGCGGCGAGTTCAGAGAACTGCTTTAAGGCTGAGCCCCCGCCAACGTGTGAGGAGAGAGGATCTTTAAAGAGAAAATTTGTTTCTTATGGAAAATTTTGTAAAAAAGCGAAACTGGTTAATTTTTTGGGAGAATTCTATGGAACGACATTACGACTTATCCGAAAAAATATTTCGAATCAGAATAATGCGATTTTTTCAAGAAGTTTGAATAACGCTAAATGGCCGCCATCTCGGTCCACTCTTTCCGCCGGCCAAAACCAAACTGCAAGCGCATGACAGAAAACGAACTCTTAACCTCGTTTCTCGAGCTTTTCCGCATCAACAACATCGGGAAAATCCCTTGGAACGAGGTTACGTAACTCTTGATGACGCGCATGGGATTTGACACCGAATTCAGATCAACTGTGCAAAGTTTCAGGATCATTGGTCTGGTATTTCAAGAAATAAGTGTTGTTTCGTGATCTTTACACTTTTAGTACTTCCTATGACGTCATAACTCTGGTAGTTTGCATATTTACTCAGCAAAAAGAGTCATTTCAAAGAAATAAACGACATTATTCTTCTTTGACAAAAATATTTTCGAACAGAATATATTCCATGATTCCGATACTTGCACTTTAAGATATAAAGAAAAGTGTAATTTATTTTAATAATAAAAGGATTGTATTGTTTTAAAAAACAGCTATTCAGACCTTTTCCCTAATAATACCCCTTATCAGCATCATCGACATGACTGACTCTTTTAAGTTCAACAGGCGAGGTGATTGTAGCCGACATGTGAACTTTTAAACCAGTTGCCTCGTGTTTCGTGAAATTTATACTCCTGGAAAAAAATCGCTATTATGGAAAGGGGCAAACCATTTGATTTTTAAAAGATTTAAAGATTCATTCCATGCAAGAGTTTTGTTTTCGTGCTGGCGAACAAGCAAGATATCATTTTCCGTCAGGAGCCTATAACTAGTTATGGGCTCCTGTTTCCGTAATAAATGTGCACCACAACATATTTTTCCCAATATATTCCGTTGCACTTTCCGAACGCTTTATTTGCATGATTTTTTCCCCTCGATTGTATGCTGCAAGATTTGTTTTTTCTTCATCCCTTGGTTGCAGGAATCTCCCCCCCCCTCCTCAAAAATCAAATGGTCCGCCCCTGAGATTGCATTAAGTTGTTTTTATAGTTTTTAATTCTTAAAGTTGCTTCTATTCTTCTTATTACCCAGTAGTGTAAGCTTTTTTATTTTTGAAATTAATTTTTAGCACATAATTATAATCATATGACATGTAAAGTGCTGCTGGATTTATAGTAAAGCAGCGCTATATAAATATTTATTATTATTATTATTATTATTATTATTATTATTATTATTATTATTATTATAACACTTTTTAAAGCGCAACGAAGAGCAAACGATGAGCAAATGACAACAACAAAATTTTTAGCACAACTTTTTGCAATGGCTATTTTTTTTCTGATAATCACCTGAGTAATTTCACTTAAACAATAATTCACCTCAGACTCAATGATTAAAAAATATGCGCTAGATTTTTCTTAATGAACTATCAGTCACTGTTTAATAAATTAGTTTAATAAATTACACAGCTATTGAATACTCTGACACTAAGGAAGTTTTCCAAAGGATACTATGCATTCCAAAATGTACACGAACCTTAATGGTTCTAAAATGTGTTTCAATCTATCGAACCATCCTTTTGGCTGCGTATGCTTGTTACGTATCACCTCTTGAATTTTTTTTCGTATCGAAACCCGTTTCCTAACAAATTTTGGCATCGAAAAGCTACTTATGGATGCAAAGAAAGTTACTTTGGAACACTGTGACAAATTAAACCTTTTGAATGTAGACTGAAGAATTTCATTCCTTGTAGAGCTGACCCAAGTTGGTTGTAAAATCAAATAATATTAAATCATTTAAGCACGCACGATTAGTAATAAACATTTCCAGCATAGTAGTTTCTTCCTTTTATAAATTACATCGAAAAGAATGAAGCTATGTTCCCTGAAGTTCTTTTCTTTTTCTTTGGTGGTTGCCTAGCAGAGTCTACACCGTGAAATTCCGTAGAAATTGAGTTCGAATAATCCGCCTGTTCTATTTCTTTGGCAAAGTGGTAGTCCAGATGAACTGGCATATCCCATACTGAAACTTTTTCGCTACATTTTTTGCATTTAATTTTGTCATCTTCAATTTCTTCATTCGTACAGCTCTGCGAAACTTTCTTTATCTCTGAACTTGTCAGTTGAGACTTCAAACTCAAAGTATTTTCCGCTTTTGTATTTGACGAGCACAATTCTTTCAAATCAAGGTCCATCCCCGTAGTACATTTAGAGTCGATACCACTGCTGCCCTCGACATGGCCGCCTGTAGCAACAGCAAATTGTCGAATTCTTTCAGCTTCTTTGGGGGCTTCAGATTCACAGTAGTTTCCAAAGCTACTTTTTATTTCTCGTTGAATTTGTTCTGGTAAGCTGTTTAAGACATCCTCATCAAGGCAACAACCTTGATATGGATTTAAGGACGTAGTTGGCCTGCGAGTTTCGCTTTGGCCCTCTGATCTATTCTGTACTAGAAGATGTGCTATGCTGGTCCTTGACGAGTCCCCTGACCCAGGAATACTCTTAAGCATCCTTTCAGGGCTCTTTGGAAGTGATTTTTCTTGTTCACTCACTGGCCTTTTGTCTTTTGAACTTGGAGTTTGACTCGTGAAAAAGGCACTAATTCCTGTTGATCTGCTTGCCACTGACGTAGAAATACTCTTTGACATCCTTTCAGGGCTCTTTGGAAGTGATTTTTCTTGTTCAATCGTTGGCCTTTCGTCGTTAGAACTTGGAGTTTGGCTCGTGAAAAAGGCACTAATTCCTGTTGATCTGCTTGTCACTGACGTAGAAATACTCTTTAACATCCTTTCAGGGCTCTTTGGAAGTGATTTTCCTTGTTCAAACATAGGCCCTTCGTCTTTAGAACTTGGAGTTTGACTCACGAAAAACGCACTTATTCCTGATGATCTAATTGTTTTTTCAAAACTTCGGTCTTTATTAGATTCAGAATTGGTAGAAACGTTCTCCCGTGACTGCGTCGTAACACAAGAAGCAGCTGTTGTGGAACTTGCCTCGTTATTAGGTTCCAGTATCTTGGATGTTTTACTGAAGAAAGAGTTTATCCTAGGTGTTGAGGTCAAAGCGGGATCGGTGAATTTACTGGCTCCAATATGAAGTGTCACAATGGCAGGATGCCTTAAAGAACAGACGAGTGACAATTAGCTTTTTCTATTAGAAAATGGGCTTAGCAGCAAATGTGAACACAGGGTTTGAAATGAAAACAGACAAAGGTGTTCCGGCAATAAGAAAGAGCATGGGCCGTTTTTAAGCATGGCAGTTGGCAGAGATTTGGAACCGCGAGGGAAATTTGGATCGCGCAAAGAACCAATCGGATTGTAGCGTTAGTTACCTAGCAACCACCAAAGACTATGGTTCCAGATTCTCCAGTAACATTTACCTGATGAAAGTTTGATACACAGTATCAACCTTCCAATGAAAGTTTTATTTATTTCAGTAAACCTTGAGCTACACTTCGACTTAGTCGCGAAGCAGCAACAAATAAAAAAATTTTAATAGCCCTTTCACGACACTCTTAAAAATACATCCTAACGAAAAGAACTTAGGGAGATTGGATTTTAATGCACTGCTTACTAATGTAGTCCAATGTAAACGTGATAAAGAAAATTTGTTCAAATAGATACAGCCATATAACAAGCCAAGGAAAAGAGGACGTTTAATATAGGCGATGACTAGCGTGTAAGAAAAGAAAGAGACGCAACGAATCCAGCAAATCACATGGCGGGAAAAATTCGCGCCATTGAAGCAAAACACAGGCTGCGTATCTTAGCAACCACATACTATTACAATTAGCGGGAAAATTGCGTTCAATAAGGCAGCAAGTGCATTAAGTTATTAAACTAGCTTTGTATTTGCTTTCTAACAAAATTAACTGAAAGGGGTTACAGGGTTCCTGTAGCTCAGGACCTCTTAAATTTAAGACTTTTTAATGCCAAAAATCGCAAAATTTAAGACCTATCC
>JAOBAT010126410.1:0-12848 GCA_026413305.1 Hydrozoanthus tunicans
AAGATAAAATCTATAAAAGGTTTTACGGTTTTCACGCGTTAAAAATTTTAAAAAGTCTAAAAGTGCATTGACGTTTTCGCCTTCACTTTTGGAAGGCTTCATCATGTCTTATCCACGCGAAAGCCTTAAAATTAGTATCAAAGTTTTTAATCGAAAGTTACAGACACAAACAAGTGGCTGTGGATTTTAAAGCAATAATTATAAAGATACCAAGAAAAGAAAGAAAGAAAAGAAAGAAAGAAATGTTCATGCATAAACAACAACGCTATGAGTACTGTTCCACCGTACATTTTCAACATAACTGTTCAACTCCAACACTTTGGAGTAGTAACAGAGCAAAGTACAGCTAGCTTCAATCCAGTAGTTTTTAATGTACGCAAACTTTTTGTAGCCTCTCTACAATAAATTCTGAACCTTCCGTATTCCTTTCCTTACTTGCACTTTGTGTTTCTTGCATCCGTAAATGTAATACATACATGGTAATTCAATTCCGCCTCCAATAACCCGAGTGCCCTTCGGTACCTTCCTTGCTTCCCCGGTAATTTCACGTTAAGGCTTGTACAGTAGTATTTTTACCTTCGTTCTGTTCCGTTCCAGTTGTTCCAGTCGCATAAGTCGGTTTTTATAGACGTTTTTTTAAATAAATTCTTCGTTTATTGTGACGCACGACAATTGTATCATAAATGTAACTCAAAATTAAAAGGTATGTTAGCTTTAATTCCGCGTTTCTGAGATACGTTTTATCTCGTCATTCCGAAACATTTTTTTATTCCGCTTATAAGCTAACCCGGATATAAGCCCCCGTTTATAAACCGACCCAAACCCCCTTATGAAGTTATAAAAGCCCAGGGCTTATAAGTGGGATTTTAAGGTAGTTCGAATCTGTAAACCTCAGTTTGACACACACTCAGTGTTGTTAGTACAAGGAAGAGTTTTACCAACTGTTACCTTCCCCGAGTTTCTTTTAGCGGTGTTCGGTTCGCAATGCATTGTGGTAAGATGTACAGCCGCCATCTTTTTCGCAATGGCCAGTTACCTCCGTCTACACTTTATTGTAATGTCGGGAACACTACACGCTACAAATAAAGATTTGGATTCTAGTTTAGAAATATAAAACGAGTGAACGTGCTCTGTTCAGTAATAGAAGCACGCGTGAACTTTTTAGTTCACGAAAGAAGTGCTTAGAGAAAAACGAGCCGTAGGTGAGTTAACTTAAAAGTTCACAAGTGTTTCTATCGATGAACAGAGGAAGTAAGCGAGACATAAGGCACACAAACAGGCAATAAATGCCCGCGATGACGTTTGCAGACACACTCTATTCATATGTAGAAGGCGTCACCACAGCCAATCAAAACGTGCGTTATATTTCCTTTATTTTATAATACTAGTTAGTGCTTGACACACAAAAATTTTAATCACAACCGTTTAAGTTGACTTTCTTTACTGTGTACTTTCTCTCTCAAAGGTTGACTCCTTGTTCACCTTTACAACATGTAAAACTTGGTTTTTGTATGAGGTGTATATAGCGGAGGGGTTGGCGCAGTTGTAAGATCTCTGCCTCCCAATCCTGAGGTCTCCGGTTCGAAACCCAACCTGGTCGAGGGTTGAATATTTGGGCGACCTTCTTTCCCGCTAAAGGCCACTCAGCTTTCCATCCTCTCGGGGTCGTGGACCGCTTTGAAGTGGCTGCCTGAGGCGCCTATATGCTTCCGGTCCACTTGGGGTAAACTGTAAAGCGCCTTTGAGTATTCATTTGGAAAAGTCGCTATATAAATGCACCACTTTACCTTTTACCTTTATGAGGTACTACTAACCACTGTAATCACTTGTTTTCACAGTTTCACCACTAAGATAATCTGCTATTGTTTTTAAAGCATGCAATGTTAGCTGGCTAAAATTTGCTACAAAAATACTAGGTAAATGTAAAATTTAGGAAGTTATTTTGTCCATAAATTTCTACGTTTCTGACAGTGACTCGCGTTGGAGGAAGTTTCAGGTGTTAACTAATTATGCGGTGTGTTTGGTTTCTCCCTAGATGTTGTAGAAAAGGAACTTTTCGTGCAGTTTGACAAGATTTTTAACTCAATTTGTCATCTGCGACAAAAAGACGCCGAAAACTCGAAAGTGCTATCAGCAGATAACCAGCCCGAGGATAGAAAACAGGGCCTGGGATTGAGTTCTCATGATGCTGCTGATCAAGAGAGTGCAAGGGTTTGCAGCTTAACTCAAGCAGTTACAGCGAGAGAAGATCCTCGTGACATTGTTCGAAAGTTGCAAGTTAGTGGTTTTAGAGCTAAGCGATGATTTTAAAGTCCCTTCAAAGCTTTCTTTTTAAGTTGCAGATGAATGTTGGAACCCTTTAATAATAGGAATTTTCGAAAAAAAACTTTTCTCGCCGTTCCTGTTACATTTTTTAGACTCAAAAAATTCAATTTTGGCAACAGTAGTCACATTGTTATAACTTTAACCAATGAATTATTCCCTGGAAATTGTTTGAAATAAATTTTTTATGACATTTTTAACAGAAATGAATTTTTTTTTAAACAAGCACCACATAACTCTCTGCTGTTACGTCACAGGTTACCAGTCAAAATTTACATTCCAATCTTTATTTGATTAAAAAGCATGCTTAGACATGGAAATTTTCTTTGGTTATTCGAATTTCGAGTTCACAGATAACAACAGTTTTAATCCCGCCAAAAAGTAAAAAATTAAGCTTGATAGGGACTTTAACAAAAAAAACAACTTGGTTTTTTCTTGCACATGCTTTTGGAGTATTGGTGTTCCCATTAATGGTTTTTCTTTTTTTCCAACAGAAAGTCTTAGCGGACCAATCGAGACTGTTATCCGATTTGGCAAAAGATGGTTAGTTTTGCCGGTATATTTTTCTAAATATTACAACAATAGTGGTTTCTGTCCCTTAGCAGAAGACATCACTATACGTGAAAGAGATGAAAAGAACACGGAATATTTACGAAAAATGAACAATAAGTTCAACTTTCTATTCGTAGAAAGGTTTCAAATAACGATTTTCATTCAGCACCATAAGTGACAAAAGTCAACGGCTCGGAAAGACGCCATTGTCGGCTTCTTGTGACAATCAGATTCTTTCGGATTTTTGTTGATTTAAACAGTCGGTGTCAAGTCGACGGGTTGGAAAGGCACAGTTGTCAAATATGGGGCTAAGTGCTACATTATACATCGAGAGGAAATTGGCGTCGGAAGAGTTGAAGTGGGCAATTGAATTTGGAACATCAACTACAAACTCTCTGCTTAACTGGAGTAGAAAGTTCTTCTAACCTGGTAATAGAAAATAAATAAAATAAAGTTTCAAACACATTATTTTACACTTCAGTTGGTGTGAAAGGGTTAGGAAAATAAACCTTTTTCTTTTTAATTTATAGAGGACAAGACTCTCCTCTGTGGCGTCATTAATGAAGTTAACACAGTGCTAAACAACTACAGAAAACGAAAGGTGGGAACATGGGAAAAAATATGTTAAATCGTTTCTGGCACAAAGTATTCTGCTCACAACAGAGCATGCGCAAAATGAGACATTTTTAACCCCTGACCAGCCCGTAATTGTCAGCAAGTTTCGCTGAAATAGATTATGTGTTGCTGTAAAACTTGGTTTCTTGTTCTATTGTTTATTAGTTGGTTGAACGATATTTTTGTTATACCCGGCTACTGGTAAAGCCACACTTGATTCGCTGTTAAATATTAATTTTAACACTAATTGCAGTATTCTTTTCTTCACAGCAGTCATTGGATACGCCTTTGACACTTCTTGGTCAAATATCAGTTGAACTTGCTTTTATTCTAGGTAAGGAACTCGGGCGAATTCATGAGTGATAGATAGAAATTTTATTTCCACAGGGTGGCACATTCAGTTTGGAGACTGGTGTCCACAGTGCTCTGTATCTATGAAACTAGTTTTACAAAAATCTAATTTAGATACAGTTTTAGCATAAACAGCTTTAAAAGGAAATCCGTTAATTACATTCTAATTACACTTTGTCTATTATCTAAATAATAATAAAAATCAATATTTTTTTGATTTCTAAAATGGTTTGTTAAAAGGCTCATAAAAGTAGAAAAAGACGTTGTTTGATAAGTGCAGGGAATGAGTTAAAAAGTACAGATCCTAAATATCTAAAAGTTTGTTTTGTAAGACTAAGCTTTGGCTTAGGTATGTGGAGGTCAGACGGGTTTCATGTATTTTAGTGTATAGAATAATTACTTAAGTACTGCAGAACTAGACCATATAGCCGATCTAAAAACAAGCATGCTTTTGTGGATTTTACGGTTTGTCTCTAGGTCAGATAAATGTTGACGTACGTGAGAAATTCAGAAATTCGGTAATTACTAGTAGCATGGGCAGCGGAACCGTGGGACCCGGGGTGGGGGGCACTGGCCTTCCCAATAATTTGGTTCCGCCCCCTTCCGCTCCGAATATTCTTCTGGTTAACAACAACAGTTTTTGAATGGAAATTTAGATTTTCTACGAACAATTTCAACTTCCACTGTTTTTTGCTTCCGCCGCCCATGAATAGTATCACCAGTAACGGTTAAACCAGGTTTTGCCGCAATCCACTCTTGTCGACAGTAATAGGTAACATTTAGGAGACTAGAACGGCGGTCGTGCGTACCTGTTATCAGGTTGTCGCAACTATTCAGCCCGCTGCAAAGCCGGAGAATTGAACTCCTTGTGGCCTCACACTTGGCAGTCACAGTTCTAACTGAGGTCATTTCTTTTGGATACTGGTTCACTCAGTAGCTTCATTACAACTACTAAAGATGTGGCAGATGTTAACTTTAAGTTCTCAATCAGTTTGTAGATCGGCGGTTGGTGTGAACTTGTTATGGGACGGCAGTGAACGTAGTGAAGTCGCAAGGTCGCTCATGGAAGTATGGGCAAACTTAAAAGGTTTGAACTAAAAGTAGCATGGTTAGCCCAGTTGGTAAGGCTCCAGTCTTTCGTGCGGGAGGCCCGGGTTCGATTCCCGGTGCCGGATCTTCACTCACGGTCTTAAAAAAAAAGAAGGTGCTGTCTTGGCTCCAACATCTGCAAACGGTTAAACCTTAAAAAATAAAAAATAAAATCATTGTAGGTGTTATGTGAGTAGAAGTTGTAAAACTTGCTGGAGCTGAAAGGGTTAATGACGATTGCAATTTGCTTGTTAGTGTGATAAACTGACAAGTAACAGATTCTTCACAGTTTTGGATGTATCTTCAAACTCGTCATAAAAATTGATTGTATAAATGCAATTGTTTTGCAATCTTATTGTGACACCTGCAAAAATTTCATAACCATTAACCCATAAATGTGAAAAGACATACTGCTAAATTCTCCCAACTAGACTTCGTACTTTTCCTGTTACCAACAAAAGAGAGTTTTGCTTTCCATCTTTGGCAGTTTTAGATATGTTTGATAAAATTTCTTTTTTTCATTAGAAAACGACCTAAATTGTATAAGTTATGTAAAGAGAAGTTAGATGTCGATAAAAAGGGTCGGCTGTTATGTTTTGTTTTGTAGATCTTGGTTACGAGTCACCTTTAAGGCTTCTTGTGTCGAAGCCTCACATGAATTTATTCTCCGTGACGGGAAATGTCGAGGTAAGTTTGGTCCTAGATTTTTCCTACAGGTCGACAGAGAATTTTAAGGCCCCGTTCACACGTATCCGTTTTCAAACGAAAATCCTTTCTACAGCCAGGTGGCCCATTAGTCTTTCGTTAGCCGTCTTGTATTCACATTGTTCCCAGCCTTCGTCATCGGATTTGCCTTCTTCACGGAGGCTGTGTGCATTCGCACATTTGGTAAGACTGTGACTGCAACACGTGAGGCCGTTTTGAGGGTTCAACATTTGTACAGCCGTCTTTCGCCACACCGCCCGTGGACATGGACGTAAAACCGCTGACCTAGTCTCTCGTGTTCAAGTTGGGGACTCAAAAGAGTCCATACACTGATCCGACTGCAGGGTTTTGGCCCCATACAGTGTCCACAATTATCTACCTTGACACGTAATTATAGATTATATGTTTTCTTTTTTGGAACTTTTTGAAGTTCAGAGGTATATAGTTATTGATCGCACTCCTAAGTCAATTTCTTGTCTGCAGGCTGCCTGGGGCTCCCTATACGAGTTACTACTCGGTCTTTTGTCTGCTGAGTTAGTCTGCTGCCATGAAGTCGAGCAGTGGTTCATTGATCTCCTGTCGGAATATTTGGACGACAAAGTATGTAGTGATGTTAATAATGATAAAGGTGATGACAATGATCATCATTATAATAACTAGAAGTAATCAGAGACTAAGGAAGTGCGTTCGAAACGTTCTCTTTCGAAAGTATAGGCAAATTGACACTTAAATCCAATCTGCCCAAAAAACTCCACGATCGATAAAAACTATGAGGAAATACTTTCAATCTGCCCAAACAACTCCACGGTACTGGACATGCATGCGCATGATGTCATAGTTAGTTATAAATTGAAAATGGCGCCGATTTGGAACAAAAATGTGATGAACGACGACGACGTCCAAATCTTGTTTGCTTGTACAACTTGGTAACCACACAAATGACCACAGGCCACCCGACTCTGTCAAGATTAGGATTGCGTTCTCCTTACGTCGAACGCAATAACGTGACACTGAGTTCTTAAAGCCCCTATCAGGCTTATTTTTTTACTTTATGGATTAAAACTGTTGTCATATGTGAACTCAAAATTCGAATAACCAAAGAAAATTTCCACGTTTAAGTATAATTTTTGTTCAAAGAAAGATTTGAATGTAAATTTTGACCAAGCAAGCCAGGGGACTGGTAATCTGTGACGTAGCAGCAGTTGTGTGATTTTTGTTAAAAATGTCGTGAAATGTTTATTTCAAACAATTTCAAGTGAATAATTCAATGATTAAAGTTATAACAATGTGACTATTGTAGCCAGAATTAAACTTTTTAAGATAATAAAGATTGTCTCTGTTTCATGCCTCGTGCTACGTCATATGCCACCTGCTACTCAATCATTGCACGCTTCAAGTTTAAAAAATGTAACAGGAACGGCGAGAAAAGTTTTATTTTCAAAAATTTCTATCATCAATGGGTTCTACTTTTCGTCTGGAACTTAAAAAGATAAGCTTGATAGGGACTTTAACCTCTGTGAAGTGACGAATATTTTTGCTTTTAGGAGAAGAGCCGAGGTATTGCTAAAGCAGCGTGTGGTTTCATCGTTGCAAATCAAAGAAGAAGTAAAGGTAACTCTTGAAAACTGTGATGGTGAGACTACGCACCAAATGCTCAAGGGCTTAGTTTATTCCAGATCATAACATAGATTAAAATACTGGTGCAAGAAGATGCTCGAAATCTGTAAACAAGTTACATGTATGCAACCTTAATGTAAAACCAAACCATGCTCTTATTTGTTTAGTAAAAAGCAATCTATTTCTGCGCTTTGATTCACTCAAACGTTGTCTCGAGTGCGTCACAGAAAAAACTGGCTAAATTATGACAGCAAACTGTTTCTCATACTAGGGTCCAATCTCTCTCCATAATTTTAGGACCCAGGCCTTATCACATTATCTTCCCTACTTTAAGTGTGTTTCAACAATGACGAGGGCTTTTACTGCCTCAAAACTGTCTTCATATCCCCCAAAACAATACTTTAACATACTGAGGTCTAACACCCCTGGTTGCGCATGCCAGGGAGTCTGTTTACTGTCTGTTACAACAATGACTTCATAAATTCCTCCATGGTATTTGTACTGCAACCCTCAGCGAAAACAAAGGATGTTCCTTTATACTTTCTGCAAGTACAACATAACTGATTAGTAAATGTCATACTTGATAGTATATCTATCTATCACCCTTTCACTGTTCTGAGGTTGGTACATCAGCAACAATAAATCTGTTTAGTATTCTCAAATCATTGGCCATTGCGTGTTGTACTGATGCGATAATGGCCGCGTTCTCGTCGCTATGATCTTCTCGGTCCAGGTCTTTCATTTGCTACTTCCTACTTCAATCTGTGAATCACTCTCGGAATCTTCCGCATCGTCACCGTTTTTTGGCTCAGCCAGGTATACCGGCATATCCCCTTTCTTCCTAATGACTTAATTTACTTTATCTTTCCAGAATGACCTTCCCGACCACTCAGGTTTCAAACTAATACTCTGTCACCATTTTGAATAACAATGCACTCATTCTTCATACTGCTTCCAACTAAACTCTGCCTTTCTATCCGCGTTCGTCGAAGCAATCTTGTAAGCCTCAACCGCATCAATTTCCGCCATTTCTTGACATACTGTGGATAAGGCCCGTAGCCTTCCTTTGGTTTAAGGCAAAACATGATGTCAATAGGTAATCGAGGGGATCGACCAGATATCAAGAAGAAAGGATAAAATCCTGTTGTGTCATTTCGCGTCCAAATTTGTGCGTAAACTTATTCATTCAAGTGATCCTGCCCTTCTTCTGGTGTTCTGAGCATCGAGAGAAGAGTTCTGTTGAATCGCTCTATTTTCCGGCGCTCTATTTTCAGATTGTACTGCCTTGAGACAAGCCATAATATGATCTGCCTCTGAACTACTTTTCTCTGGAATGGACTTTTACGAGGCATGTCGGTCATTTGAGGGTGTTGATATTGATGATACAACTGCTGGTTTTGCCTTACTACCTGTTTTCATTTTTTTTGTCTTTCACTCTCTGTTGACACTGCCTGAACAAGCTTTTAGGCGAGGGTCTCGTCAGTCACATCTGGGTCCTCCAAATTGGGTCGAACTTTAGCCCAAATTACTCTCATCCTGTAAGCCGGTTTCCACGGATCTCAAAAATACATTTTGCACATTCTTAGGATCATAATTTATACCATCTCCTTCGCCCTCAAAACAACCAATAAAAATCTGCTGGCGTAAATCTAGTGTTCTCATTAAAAATGATTGCGGTTCGTCGTGCAGTCTCCCATATCGTTCAGTCGATTACAACTGTGGTGTTGCTTAATCGCAACGGAACGTCAAAAGGGATAAAACAATTGTGGCGGGGAAAGTAGCTCTTATAGAATCACGCGATCTTTTTTATTAAAGTGATGCTAAAACGTTCCATTCTACGGAAACGCTAGCTTCATTTAGGTTACAGTGCCAATTACAAGAATATGTGACTATCATACAAACAAATTTAAGAACAGTTTTTGAGTAACGGAAACTTACGAGTTAACTTTTTAGTTTTTATGTACTATGTTTTCAGTGTCATCTAGTAAACATAGAGGGTATAGCTGCCTCGTAGATCTGTAAGTGCTCTGCTGCATTTATATGTTTTCAAGTAAGCTCATCCATTGCAATCATGAAGAAAAGTAAAAGCAACATTTAAGAGATATTTCAGAAAAGATAAAAATCACAAGTACTGCACATGCATGCTTATTGCAACTTAAGTCACATAGGTGGCGGGCATTACTCCTTACATTACCTTGAAAAAACTTTTGTTGTTGAGCCTGTTTATTAGCAGTGCCGTGCTGAAGAGCCCAAATAAGGCTGAAACAGCTATCCACAACTACTTAACCCTTTCAGCCCTAAGGCATTTGTCAACATCTAAACTCTCCTTACAGTAAACAAAAGAAAACAAGCTGGTTAGTGCTGAGAATATGAAATTTGATCACCCACCAAAAACTCTTGAAGATGAATTAAGAAATTCTCCCAAACTTCTCATAGAAATACTATGGACTTAATTTGGGAGAATTTACAAACTCATCTTTGGGCACTCTTAGGGGTTAAAGGGTTAAACTCAGGCTCAGTAGGCAGACATGTGCAGTACTTCTGGTTTTGCCATAACAGTCAAGACTGATGCGAATTTTCTTGTAGGTCTACGGGATCAGAACACAAGGAGTGTCTCGCACTTGCAGTTTTCTCTGTTGTTGAGTACTCTGGTTCAGGAATATTCCTCCGATAGTGAACTTTGTTGTTTGGTCCATAAATGCTTGAATTGCATAGAAGATGTCGTCGTAGTTGACTAGAAGATAGTCGGCCATATACGTTGAACACAACGCACGACCAACTAGAGAGATTAAGTGGTACATTTTGCCGTTTGGCTTAACCGAACGCTGACTCAGAAAAACGCTTGGAACTCCAACTTCTGTGGCGCCAAACGTACCACAATGAATCAAACAATCAACGTTGTTTTTATCCAAGAACTAGCATTCCTTCTTAAGCCAACCGCACACTTGTACGATAGCATGCAATTTTCGTCGCATGCAATCGAAATTGTTGTGGCACATTCACCGCACACGTTTGCGAGAACATGCAATAACCTCCGACAAACTGCGTTCACTTTTAAGAAAATCGAACATGTTTGATACATGCGATCATTATTGCATGCGATAGAAATTGCATCGCAGGCCCCCGCACACTTGTGCGATGTGCTGCAATTTTGATTGCATGCGACGAAAATTGCATGCTATCGCACAAGTGTGCGGTGGGCTTTACATGACAAATCAGCTACTTGGTTGAATCGCCATTTAGTTATCAGAAAGGAAGTTTAATTCATCTAGTTTAAATATAAGAATGAGAGCAATGAAATAAGATGAAATGTAGATAAATTATTCTTGTACATAACAATTTTTGTAAAAAATAACAAAATCAACTCAGATAAATGTGACTATCAGTAACGCAATTTCAAAAATATGAAAATGAATTGAACTATTCAGATTTACTTTGTTTTTCCTTCCACTTGCCTTTGTTAATTTAAAGCATTTAAGAGTTTGACCTCTTTGACGATGGTCACGCGGTTTATTTTGTTTTCGAAATAGAACAAAATTCAAAACTTCAGATTTCATTCATTCACATTTTTTATTAGATTTTAAATAGCAAACTGGCCTTTTGTGAAAAGGACTACCTCTAAATAGCACCTTCCACTCAATTTTTATAAAGCTGATTGTTTAGCTCAACCAAGAAAAGCAAACTGTTCATGTTGGCACTAAGATCGTTACGTGACATGTGATATTACAAAGCAGTTTGTTTCCGTTTTGTAATTGAAAATGAGCCTATCGTTTTGAGCTCTCAACAAGTGGGTGTGTGCGGGCCACGCCTGATATTTTAACACAAGAAATATTTGCTACTAAGCTTTAACTAGCGTTAAAGTCAGGCATGAAAACAATATAACAAGGGAGATTTCGCGTTTTAAAAATTGGTCGAATTTATTATGTGCTAAGTGGTTCGTCAAGTGGCAGTGCAAGACGGCTAAATTTCGAAACAAAACGAACAAACTATCAAAAAACATTTACTTTTTCAGAGGAAATAAATATTGTTTGACATCATACTGGAAAGTTAACTCTAAACGAATTACCGTTTTTCAGCACGAGCGCGTTGAAATGTTTTATATATGTTTACAGTCGCAGTGAAAGGCGATTTTCGGGCTCAGACAGACGATTTAAACTTTGCTCGTTTTCTCGCAAGATTTAAATGGCCCAAAAATTTTAATGTTATTTTCGAAAATAGTTCACCATAGGGTTTTTTTGGACAAAGTATGAGGAAAATGAAATTTTCAAACTGAAACTCGATGCTAAATAATTATTGACATATTGCATATCAAAACTAACATCCGCAAATTGGTCAAAAGCAGTGCAACTCCCCACACGCGCGGGCATTCTAGAACGCAAGACGCTTGGAAAAAATAACAAGAACACAACGAAAAATGAACGTATGAAGACTGAAAAAACGGAGCAAATAAGCATAACCTATAATTTATTGATATAACGGCTAATATTGAAACTCAGTAACATTTAACTACAAATACAAATCCTCTCGAAAGTTCTGAAGTTGGAATGATACATTCTTTGTTATGGCAATTAAGTTACAAGCACAAAAACCTTGAAGTCTTTCCAAGGATCGTGCAAATGGTTAGTTCTTGCATTACAGGTGTCATGTACGTTTACAGTACAAAGGAAAAAGCCTTTCTGAAGGGCTCTGCAACAGCATGACTTCTGCGGGACACAAATATGCGATGGATTCCTGGAGCATCCTATATTGGATAGCTTTTGCGTCAGAGCTGTCACATTTGCCTCAGACATAAATACGCGCGCAATGGATTCCTGGAGGAACTGCCACTTTTTTCACACAAACTTAATTGTATGCAAAGGTTTCCTGGAGTGCCTTGCTACATCCTATAGTTCTTGTGTTACAGCCGCCACACATAAAGACGAGATGCCTTCCTTGAAGATCCATTTTCACTCTTAATCTAAAGCTTTCGCTTTCGTCACAGATACAAGAGTGAAGTCCTCTAACAGTCTTCCACTTGCGTTACAGCTGTCAAATTTGTCACAGAGACAAAGACAAGGAGACTTTCTTGCGAGTCTTCCTTCAGTTTATTAAATAAAAGCTGTCGCACTTGTTACAAATACAAAGACGAGAAAGCTTCCTGGAGGGCCCTGCTACAGGCTAACTCTTGTGTGAAACCGGACGCTTTCTCTCCCTCTGTGACGGCACGAATGTTCTTCAGGTACCTGCAAAAAACATAAGCTTAGTACAACGAAATACGAGTTGGCAGAGGAGGCCAACAAGAGCTACGGACTACGGTTGTAGCAGCACTTACAGGCTTTCAAGCACACCCTGGTGAAAAAGTAGGAGAAAAGTAGGAGAAAAGTAGGACAACTGAGGGCTTAGAAGAAGGACTAAGAATGCATGCAGCCTTTGGTACAGATCTCTGAAGAAGTACTGATGAACTGCTTCTAGTCTTCCCTTGACTCGTTTTACTGCTGTTATGAGTGTGAGCCATCTGGACTGGACATGCCAGAAGAACACTTGTTCGTCAAGAAATCTTCCTTGCGACATGTGGTCCAGGCTTTAACCCTGAACACCTGCAAGGCTTACTCCCTATT
>JAOBAT010126421.1:0-12848 GCA_026413305.1 Hydrozoanthus tunicans
GGAATTTTCTGCGAGGAGCCTGGGGCGAGTGTGGTTAAGTACGCCTTGATTTGTGTCCAAATGAATGGAATCGATTCGGTGAATACATGAATCGTTAGGCAAAATTGAGCCATAAGTGTGAAACTTCCATACAAATATAAATATTGTGAAAATGTGCAGAAGAGCTGCGCAGTGCAAAACAGAGGAATGACCTTAAACAATCCTGTTAAACAAGCATTTAGTAAAAGTTCCGATTTGGGGCATACTTATGAATTCCTGTTCCAAAACCTAAATATTCGCTACCATATCCGGGTGTGGACCATTACTTTAAAGCACTATTAAACTGTATATCCCATCCATATGCCCTAGTACGAAAATTATCCCAAGCATTTTTAAGTTGGCCCAACTGCAACTGTCTGAATAGTTTTTAGAATATATTACCACATAACTGACAGTGCATGTGAAATGAATTCAAAGTAAGAAAAATATATCTAACTCTCTTTGCACATTTCGAGCTTTCCCTACTAGCAGAGGTCTGTGATAGCAGGCAGGAGGCAAAAGGAGAGAGAGACCTCTGCAAGCCACTGGGGAGTTATTTGGTGCTGCTGCTGACCACATTCAAATTCATGGACCAAACAATCCTGTTTTAAAAAATCGGTTTCTGTTACCTTGGCTACAGATATTGCACATGTTTTGTTTGGCAGTAACTGCTGCTAATTTCTCAAACCGGTTTTGTGGGTCTCATGTTACACATCAAATTATTTTGCACTGTCAAGGAAACGATTGCGCATTCTCGAATGAACACTCACTGGTGGTTGGCAGAGGTCTCTCTCTCATTTCTCTCACTTTTTCAGAAACCTCTGCTAGCAGGGAAGTTTGAGCGTTTCACAACTTGTAGATTCAAGTTATCACTGACTTTTGTGGTTTAGTTGTAATACTCTCCAAATATGGTGTGATGGCATGAAGTGAACACTTGGAAAAGAACAATTTGAGCAGTTTTAAACAGGGGTTGTCATGTACTTCAACTAATATATTTGGCTTTTCATGTTCAATTTAAGTAAAATGGTGAAATAAATTGTTGTAGTTGTAGTCTGTTACGAATAATGACAGTAAAACACAAGCTTGTTGATCAGACATTTCTATCCAAATATACATTGTATTTTAAACTGCTACTTCCATTTTATATGTAAATTTATGAGTTTCTCCCCAGGAAAATGTTAAGTGAATCAAAATACTTTTGCTTATCTTTCAGTGTTGTTTTATCATGGTCATGCATATGAATGAATGAATGAATGTTTGCTTATTTAACCCACTTGCAGGTCATAACCTGAATTGCTGGGTCAGCCAGCATTACATTGATAACGAGTACAAAAAAAAAATCAAAAACACTCTAGATGACATGTTGATACTTAATAGTAACCAGGTTGTTAAGTCTGTTTGTGCGCCTCAACTGGAGGCTCGGACGATTAGCGCGCAGGTTGTACGTTTGCCCCCTAGTAACTGGGGTAGGAATAATGCTCTTAAGGGGCGAGCTTTGGCGGGCTTTAGCAATAACTTGTTTGTATGCCTCATCTCTCCTGTAACTGAGAGTTTTGAGACCTGCAGCTTCCATGGCTTGGGTATAGTCCATGTTACCAAATATGATATATAGAGCCTTTTTCTGGATATTGTCATTTTTATTATGAATTATCACAGTTGTTGACATGATTTTTGTAAGGGAGTGTTCACAAAAAATGTTACAGGGGAGGGGGGGCTGATGAGAAAATGGGGGTGTTTGAAAAAAATGGAATGTCCAAGGGGGGTGCCAGAGAAAATTGACTTTAAATTAACTACAATGCTGTTATTGAGTTAATTTGTTTTAATATATTGAAATACTTCAAACAGAACTGGAACATGTTGTAGGCTAAATGGGGGGAGGGGGTACCTTAAAAATTTGACTGGTACCAAGAGGAGTCAGTGAAAAATTTGTAGTTCTACAAGTTGGGTGTTTAAGAGAAAAGAGAGATGCAAACATTTCTTGTCAGCCCTCCCCCCCAACATTTTTTTGTGAATGCTCCCTAACCACAGCCTGATAGTGTTGGCTACATGAAAGGAATAATTATCATAAAGCAGGCTTCTCAAAACTGGCCGGCTGGTGGCCAAATGAGACGCCTCTTTCAGTCATTTAGACACCTCTAAAAGTTGCAAAACCACTTCCAACTATTACAGAAGAAAATTAATCTTTAACCAAGAGTCTTAGCTTCCACATGTTAAACAAAAAACATTGTGATTCTGCTGAAGAAGTCAGTTTTAGTTTAATACCAATTGAAGTACTGTTTGCTGCATTTGGTGACTTTGGGGGCAATGCAATCTAAGGTTTATATGGCACTGTCTACCTCGGGAACCCTTAGTATAACGGGGTTACGGTCAGTCTTGGTTTTGGAATCCATTCGCTTACATTGAAGCTTTAACCTTCTCCTCCAGGTCATTTTTAGAACCCTGATAAAGGGCCTAGTGCAAAAACGATCTAAGTGACTTTTGATGAAGTTGTCATTTCTCCCTTCATTATCTCTATTATCTCTCAAGAATCATTGGGAGAATTTAACATTTTCATTCTAAGTCACTTAGTATACATCAATTTTGCACTAGACCCTTCAATTATCACTACCACTACCATTGTCATCAATGTTTTTAAAACTTTTCCTTTTTTTCAAATCCAAAGGAAATTGTAAAAAGTAAGAAAAAGCTCAAGAAGGACAAGAAGTCTAAAAAATCCAGGAAACTTAAAAAGGTATTAGATTGTTAATAATTTATATGTAAAGATACCTTATTTGGTAAAGCAAAAATAGAAATTATTGATGAAGTATAGAAAAGTTGGGAGAATTCAATAATACACATTTAAAGCCTTCAAAAGGATTAAAGCATCTAATAAGTATATGAGAATGCATACTTTTTTTCTTTAAAATTGGAATGTATAAGAGGCATAAAAAAGTTAGCATGTAAAAACAGACCCTAAAAACACCGTAGTCAACTTTGTTATTAAGATTATGACATTTTTCTTTTCCAGTTAACTGTACATGTGTGACCAATAAATGGCTTCAACTGGTAGAGTGCTAACAATTTGGTTCATAAAATCATTTGAGGAAGGGGTTGTACCGTACAACTCTATAAAATATTTTCTTGGTTTGAGTTCTAAGCTCTCTGTCATTTTTAGGAGAAGAAGAAAAGGAAAAAGGGAGAAAAGGATGTACCTGGGGATGATTCATCATCTGCCTCAGATTCCGTAAGTACTGAAAACTCTTTATCTTGCCATTTTCAGCTGCTGTGAACTGGCCAGTTTGCCATTATCCAGTTTCTCAAATATACTACTGCACAATGTGATACACTTTCAAAATTTTTGAATACTTTAATTGTGTCATATTATAAGAGTTTTTATTTATCCACTCTAAGTATCAGACTGCAATATTAATAATAATAATAAGAAGAAGAATACGAAAAATAATAAAAGTAATGATAATAATAATAACAATAACAAAAATTTAATCATAAGTAGAAGCTCTCGCGTGCTTTACAGAATTCATAAAAATTATGAAAATGTTTTCTGCAACAAAGTGCATATCATGCCCTGTTACAAGTTATTTTCATGGTTATAGGTTATTATAAGAAAAGTGATCTGGGAGTGGATTGCTGGCCAGCAACTTTAATTGTCTTGTCTTTACATGAGTTCATGCTTTCATTCACCTCATGGTTGCACTGTTGCAGCATCATTGCCAGGGTCCGAAATTAACTTTTTCCTAAGGGAGCCATTTGGTACCTTACCTAAAAATATTGGTTGTCTGATGGAAGGGTTTGGTCACCAAACAGTTCAGTGTTAGTCAATTTGGTGGCTTTGTTGCTCAACTTGCTGCAACATAAAGAAAACAATTTCTCTGGCACCTTAATTTTGAGTATAAAAGCACAAAATTTAGCAAGGTAAATAATTAATCAATGCTTTGTTTTGTACAACTGCCCATGGGAGATTTCGTCCACAAAAAACACTTTTACCTTGGATATTCAAATTCCGAGAAGACAAATTGTTAGTTGCTAGATGGCAACCAGTTTTACAATTCTGGTCACCAACACTCAATTTTTAAGTCGTAATTTCAGACCCTGATTACTGTTTTTACTCTCACTTCATTTGCCTTTGTCACACCTGCTCTCCACTTGGTTGCTGAGGTAATGTGTTGCTATGGTAACCTGGCCACAGCTTGCATACCTATTTATGTCTATTTGCTTGTAGACAACTATAACCTCTATTCCCTCAAGTGACAACTGAGCAGAAATAGAAATAGAAATGAAATAGAACAATATTGTTATGTTCTGTCTTATAACTTTTTCTTTAATATGATTTATCAGGAAGATGAGTGGGTGGAAAAGGCGACAACCTTGAGTCCAGAGGTTAACAAAAGCTCTATACAGGTATTTTATATATGAAATTGTAAGCTATCAAGGAAATAATTGACTTTAAAGTAACTTTATTTTCTCATCGAATGATAAAATCTTTAGACAGTAAGTTGTTGAGATTTAAAATTTTAAATATTTTTTGACATCAAGGGAGAACAGGCTGCCAGTAGGACTCAATTTTTTCTTTGAGGTCTGCCACCCAGGAGCTTTGGTTTAATGTCCTTATCTGAGAAGATGAAAAGGTCAAACCATTTGCAAGTGTTAGAGCAACGGTAGCACCTTCTCATTTACTTCAACCTGATTGAAGGTTTGAAGGTCTGGCACCAAGAATCAAACCTGGGCCAAGTTATATTGCCTTAAGCAATGATCTTGAATTCTTTGTTATCATTGGTAGTTTAGCAAAGTTTTGCATTCTTTCAACAATTAACTTATCCTTAGTACATAACAGACACATAATAAGAAATTTGGTTAAACAACAATAGGAGTTGATCAATGTTTAATTAAACAACCGAAGATGAAAAGCAAAATTTTGAATTTGCATCAAAGATGCATAGTAAATGTCAAAACTTTTTCAGCGCGATAGTTGGATGCTGTGTCCCCCAGTCTCACGTGGTGAGCCAAAATGCGATCAAGAAAAAATGCCTGCGGTGGAGGAAGTCGTTGAGGACTTTAAGGACACAGTGAGCAAGGGTGAAGTCGAAGCAGACAAATTAAAAGCTTTGTCGTGTATTGACAGGGTAAATGTTACACATACTGCTTACATTTTTTTCAACACAGTAAATTTCAGTGGCCACAGATCCTTGTAGGACTTTGTTATTGTAGATATGTTTTTTCATGTTAATCCATACTTTCATAGACCAAGATAGTCTTGATTATATATTGTATTCTTTTAACTGAATTTACTGGTACCCATATCTGTCATTTTACAATGAAAAAAGAACTATATTTTCGAGTCACAATCTTTGTCATTTTCATGGACTGACTTTCATTAGACGTGTACATTTCTTTTTAAATATCAGTGAGAAAACTAAGCAGTGTTCAGGGTTCATAGGGGCCATGGAAATCCTGGAAAACCATGGAAAATTTTTGAAGCAATGCAGATCCCAGGAATTCCCTGGTAAAGCCCTGGAAAGTATTTATTAAGCCCTGGAAAATGTCATAGAATTTTATCAAGTAACAATTAAGATTTTAGACTTGCTTTTACATGTCGTTATTTTCATCCCAAAAGCCCTGAAAAGAACAAAAAAAACAGCCATGGAAAACCCTGGATTTTTGAAATTCTGAAGGTCTCGGAAACCAAAGCATTGTTGTTTTTTCTACCTAAAAGCCCTTAAACCACCCTATTTTCTTGCTAATTATTATCCCAAAGAATCCCTATTTTTTGGAGAATAAGCCCCTAATATTCTCCCTAAAATTTGTAACAAGCCTGTTTTTTTTTCCTGTTGGCTTGCTGGCTGTTGTTTTTTTTACTGTTTTTCTTTTCCAGCCAGGACAGCACCCCAGAGAACTCAACCCATTTTGGAAGGATGGCGGACTGGGACTGCCCTCAGAGAAAGAGCAGAAAACTGAGAGCAATGAGCACAACAACCAACAGTCAGGTGAGATGACATGAAGTAGTTGAAGTAAAAGTGATATAATCCAATCTGGCAGAAGGCAATTACTGCAATGAATAAAGCTTGGATAATGAAAGCAGAGCTTGAAAACTATTTTTTTGGATAACAACCTGTGGAAAAGTGGGTCTAAAAGAATATTAGATATTATATAAGAACATCTTTATAAGAATAATAAGGCTCAGATTGGCCAAAATTTAAGAACAATTTAAGAACAAGCTACAGTTTAAGCTTGATAGCTACAAACTTGAATTAGGCTGGGCCACTTGGCTTGAGAAAGTACTTTGCTTTAGCTTTGAAAACTTTCTCTCACTGCCCTTGTCAAAGCACCTTGGTTGTAGTAAATTTTAAAAAATCACAGTCTTTACTTTTTTTGTTTTCCCATGCTCAATCTAATCAGATGTTGATGTGGAAGCATTGAGCAAGGCTGGCAACAGCAGTTGGTTGAAGAAAGCATTGCAGAGGGCCAAGGAACAGGCAGAGGAGGAAGGAAAACCCTTGGAGCAAGTTGCAGCAAACAGATGGGGGGTAGGTTTCTTCTAGCTGTTCTAAAACTTACCAAACTGTTTGGACTATAACCTGCCTCACAGATAACCCGCATCCCCGCATTTTTGTGACTAAGAGAAACAAAAGTCAACAGGTAACCCACTTAGGTGTATAACTCTTATTCATTCACTTCTTCCAAACAAATAATATCATCATGTTTTTACAACATTAAATCTAACAGAACATTTTATTGAAAAAACTACAATGAAGTATTATATACTTGTAACCTAAATGGTAGATTACCCACACCTCCAATAAACGGTGTTGGAAATAACCCGTGGGTTATAGTCTTGCAAAAATGGTAGTTCTTGCATCACAATATGACCGTCACAGGCTGGTTAATAAATCGCTCTTATAAATTGATGACAAAGTCTTTAGTGGTAAACCTCAGACCAAATTTGATAGGCTCGGTAAGGTTTGTACTACAAGACCGAGGTCTGAGATTTCCCAATAAAGTGTGATCAAATGAGGTTAATGAATTATTTGATAAATTAATTTTTTTGGTAAAAACAAAAATGTTCGAGTGTTAGCTTATCTTCAGGATACTTTAATCTGAATAGAGCTAACGCTCAAATGATTGTTTGAAGTTTGACTTCTTCGAATTTGTCCCTAATTTTGTTGAGTAAATTTGATGGTTGAAAGTTGATGTTATGAAGCTGAAACTAGCAGAATCTCTTATTTCATCATGAATTGTACTGTCCAGCTACACATGTACTGTTTAACAAAACAAGGCAAGCTAGAAGTACAAAAGTTCTAAAGTTAACCACATGTTTTCTGTGAAAGACCCATAATTGCTGTTTTTGGTCAAAAGGTCCTCCATTTCTATGGATATGGTTGGATATTTGCTATCATGCAAACAAGGCTCGTGTGTTGAAAATGTTTGCAAATTAGGGGTTAATCCTTTGACTGTACACTGCCTAAGTATGTTATTAGTAATATTTTTACTCATGTCATTGTTGTTTTGGTTGTTGCAGTTATTTTTATGTTGAGTGTTCATGTTGTCGTGGAAACTGAACTAAAAACTTTTCAAACTGTTTTTTTGCAGTCACTGGAAACCATTCACGCAATGATTGCTGCAGCAGAGGAAAGGTGTGCTTGCTACTGTCTAGCCTTTTACTGTTCCTTCTAACTACCTTTTAGAACTTTTTCTAGGTTCCAAATGGCAAAGCTTGAAACTAATGGTGTGTCTTGTCCTAAACTATGAAATCATTCACCTTGTCAGAACACCACACCGTTATGAAGGGGTGATTAAAATGGCTTTTCTTGAGCATCATTTTTGTTAGTTCTATCTCAGCAGATGAAACAATCAATGCTGTTACAACAATCATGACAAAAAGTCATGGAATTTGGAAAAAATGGCCATGGTCATGGAAAAAATCACAGAATTGTCGTTTTACTGAATGGCTTTTCGTGCATAAAGTCTTTGAAGAATAAAGTTATTGAGCACAATGTGCAAAGAAAATGCTAAAAACATATCAACACCACATATATGGTATTTAAATATGTAGTTAAAGTTGATTTCTCAATCTTTTTGGGTCATGGAAAACAACATTTGGCAATTGAAAAATCATGGAAATGTCATGGAATTTCATTCTTCATTCTCAGTGTGAACCCTGAATCATTTACCTAGGGCGAGTTTGAAAGCCCACTCTAGTACCTTGGTCTAAGTAACATTGATGCAACTAGACCTTTTTCCATAAGTGAGGTATGAGTAGTATTCATTTTGGGGAGACTGTTTTCTATGTTTGGAAAACCAAAATGTGGCCCGTCTGTTGTTCCTGGACAGTTAACAGAAAAGGTTGATTTGAAGGCCTAAAAAATGTCAATTTTTCATTTTAGGGAAAAGAATGAGAGACACTTTGCCACCAAATATAGTGGGAAGAGAGATCACTATTTGGGAAAGAATTGGCGGGATCACCAGGGTACCACAGACAAATATGGCTATAAAGAAAGGACCACTGACAGAAACCGGGACAGAGATAGGGACAGTGAAAGAGACAGGGGCAGGGACAGAGACAGGGGCAGGGACAAAGACAGGGGTAAGGAAGAGGACAGGGACAGGGATAGAAACAAAAATAATGACAGGGACAGGGGCATAGACAGAAATAAGGACAGGGACAAAAATGGAGGTAACGACAGGGACAGCAACAGAAATAGGGACAGTGGAAGAGACAGAGACAGTAAGAGAGATGGCAGTCATGGAAAGGACAATGAAAAAAGGTGGGTGTGTACAACAATACTAGAGACTTCAGCATTCCAGTTGACTTTTTCAAGCGGGGGTCATAAAGAAATTGTGAGGGATCACCAAGTTAACATGCCAGCAGTTGTGAGTGAGTGAAAGGGAAAAAATAAAAGCCCCTTTTCCAGGATCTGGTATTGTGATACCCTCTTTCTATGAAACAAGATTTCCTCATCTTCAGAAATGATATAAATCGAAACTTTGGCAGCTGCAAGTGTTGTTTATGTCTAGTTCTCAGGAAAAGAGTACCTTAAATGACAATCGATAAAATTTCAGCACAACCATTGATTTCTTTTATGTTCTTTTTTTATGTTTCGTGCTTAGTATTTACCTAAAAATTTACATTTTATCAGGTGGGTCAGAAGGCCTTTTTCGTTAGAACAAGTGGCATTTATTGTTTAGTATCTAAGTCTCACCTTTTTCTCTGTCATTCAGATCTTCATCGTCGAGCAGCAAGTTTCTTAGGCCTCTTTCAGAAGGTACAAGTGCTACTTCTCATTTTTCTTCATGGGACTTTAGCAGCAGGACAACCGAGGAAAGACCCGCCCATAGACAAGCACCCAGGCCAGGGGGGAGCACCTCTGGGGGCTGGAGGAAAAAACCTGCAAAAGGAACTGTATGTTCAACTGATGAGATTACGAAGATGAGAGAGGAAGAGACTAGAACTGCCTCGTCTTCAGCCTCTGAGGAGAGTGGGAGTTCAGATTATGAACCAGACCAGGTTGTTGAAAAAGAGCCGGCTGTGCCAGACAAAATCATTACTGAGACCGACCTCAATGCTCTTGGTGCAAAGATAATGAGGGCAGAGCTGATGGGGAACGAGGTAGGCTGCTGGCAATATAGTCAAGTTTCATATTCATGTTACTGTTGACCGCTGATAGAAAGACTATCGGCGCATGTACACAGCCTCAGTCTCGAACTGAACTTAAATACTCACAAATATTTCCAGCTTTACTTCAGTTCGAGACGAATTTTTATCAGTGGTACCTTGAAAGTTCATGAAAAAGATCTATTTAGGTTTCTTTATTGTAGTAAAAAAATGATGATAAAGGGATAGTAGTTTTAATGGCAGCCTTTAATGACCAAATACTATAGTGGTTTTATTTAACGGCAACAGTAGTGCTGGTGGTGATGATGATGGTGATGATGATGGTGATGATGATGATGATAAGATGTGCTTGATAGAACTTGCAGTTTTCCGTCTCATATTGTATACCTTAAGTTTTAAAAATTGGATCATAGGACTTGAGCATTTCAATCCTTCCCACCCTCTTGCTAAAGCTGAACTGTGAGGCGCTTTCAGCAGCCCCATATGGTTCCTTTACCATCTCAGGGCACTGCACCACAGTTTAAGTTGTCTGTTAGTTGATTTCAGAGAGGGGCGAAAACTGAAGAACCTAGGAAATATCTCATTGTCAGACTGAGGTCAGCAAATCTCAGCCAACAGAATGTAAACTTAAGATTGGATCCCAGCTCATTTAGTATAGTTTCTAAACCCCGGCCATATTAATCGAGAATTTAAACCCAGTCCATTGTAGTTTGTCACAGAACCATTCCAACCTGCAGTATTTTAGTTGTAAAATATACAACTCACTAATGTATATCAATGCATCCACAATTCATCACAGGAACTTGCTGAAAAACTTCGATCAGACCTGGAGCAAATGAGAAAGCACAAAGAAGTTCAAGAAGCCAAAGGAGTGAACACATCTTCGGTTAGAAAGCAGGAAGAGGTGCTGTTAACCAGAACAGACAGAGCAGGAAATGTAAGGCCTGTAGAAACAACCACCCGAAGAGAACCAACAGGAGGAAGGAGAAAACGACAAAAGGTGATGATGATGATGGTGATGACGACAGTGATGTTGATGATGATAATGATGATGATTTAAAGATAGTGATAATTATGACAGTGTTGGTGATGGTAGTGATGTTGTAATGATGACGGTGATAATGATTACGATAACTTTTTGTATGAGCAGAGAACAAATTTGGGAGAGTTTTGCTTTTCTTCGTCAGATGTTGGCTTCTCTTTACCAGACGTCTGTTTTTCATGTAAGGAGAAGTCAGATGTTGATCACTGACTAGCACTGAAAGGGTTTTAAAAGTTTAATATTGCTAATTCTTTACTTTACTGTTTAAACATTTTATCTTTTTCTTCTTCTTCTTCTTCTTCTTCTTCATCTTCATATTATTCTCCATCTTTTTCTTCTCTTCCTTCTTTTTTATCATCATCTTTATTATCATCTTCCTTCTTCTCCTTCTTCGTCTTCTTCTTTTTCATCATCATCTTTTTCTTCATCTTCCCCTTTTTCTTCTCCTCCTTCTTCTTCATCATCTTCTTTATCTTCTCCTCCTTCTTCTTCATCATCTTCTTCATCTTCTTCTTTCTTCTTCTTCATCATCTTCTTCATCTTCTTCTTTCTTCTTCTCATCATCTTCTTCTTTCTTCTTCTTCGTCTTCTTATTCATCTTAATCTTATTTTTCTTCTTTTTTCTTCTCCTTCTTGTCCTTCAGCAGGAGTCAAGGAATGTCATCCGTCTAGTACTACAGAAATTGGAATTAAACAATTTTGTACCATTTCCGCTGTTCGTTCCTTGATACTACCTCTCTCTACCCAGCAGGTGTCCAGCCATAACAAACAAGGATCACGTGAACGCTACTTTGCAGACGACGACGACTATGATCTCACGGAGATGGTCAGGAGGGAAAAGATGAGTACGACTGAAGACCACAATGCAATGCTGTCACGGCTTGCATCAAAGGTGAATCGTAGCTTACGATGTTGCAGAACCTGCATTCCTTGAAACTTATTCGGATTGTGGTGCGGTTTAACATCGTGGTCCACTAAAACGGTTGAAATTAGAGAAATTTGTCTTATCATAAAAGGAAAGGCTTTTAGAAACTTAAGAAAGTTAAGGTATCGGAAGCACATTACAGTGGAATCCCGGTTTAACGATCTTCGGTTTAACGATATTCCCGGTATAACGATAAACATTCGTTTCTCCGGCAAAAGTTATAGTAAAATGTATGGGGCAGAACCGCAGTTTAACGATAGTCGGTTTAACGATATTCCCGGTTTAACGATGGGGATTTTGTTCCCCGAGAGCAAAGTTTTTCCCTGTATAACGAAAAAATTAACATGACGAGCACAAGAAATGCTGGTTTTATATCATAGTTTATCTGCCTTTTCTTCCTGGCCTTTTATCAGTTCCCTTAATTTCAAACTGTTTTGACATATTTTATGGATAATAAAGAGTACTTCGGACGCTGCACTTGTGAATCATTAAAGTATAAATCGGTGAACGTAGATCAAAAACGCTTACGTCACCTTTTCCCGGTATAACGATATTTTTAGAAATTTTCCCAAAATGTCGTTATACCGGGAATCTCGGTATAACGATATCCCGGTTTAACGATATAATTTTGATGCCCCCTTGGCATATCGTTAAACCGGGATTCCACTGTACCACTTTTTTTATGTGAACTGTAAATATTGATCACTTGATAACCAAGTGTAGTCGTCCTTTGGTGCGGCCTAATAACAGTGTTACAGTAAGGTGCAACATTAACACCATGGCCCATGGGGAAAGCTATTTCACTAAAATTGGTTAGCTTAAACGAATCCTCCACTGTATAACATTATGGGTCTCAAATAAAACATTTATCAAGTCTGTATCCACATCAGCGGCTCAAGTTTAACAATCCTGTACATTGATCTAACACTTTTGATCTAATCAATGCCCACTCTCAAATAAACGCCTCCCCTCAATTAAACGCCCCGTGTCTAATAAAAGCCCCCAAAAGAAGAGCCACAAAACGAAGAAAACGCTCCATAGAGTTAAATAACACAACTTATTGACTCAAATTCCAAATAAACTAGTACTCTTTAATCTTGTTTATTTCTGTGCTCAACTATCTATCACATCTGTTTAACGCTCGCTACGACCCCTGCAATTTAACGTACTGGGCGCTTGATAATAATAATAATAATAATAACTTTATTAACTTTCCATCTCTGGCTTTTCAAAGTTAATTACAAATTTAAGATATA
>JAOBAT010126443.1:0-12845 GCA_026413305.1 Hydrozoanthus tunicans
TTGTGGCCTTGCATAGGTCGGGGAATACGTTCCAGATTTTTCTCTTTTATTGTTTTTTAAGAGTTTTTGATGGTTTTTGTATCAGGTTTGGTCACACGAATGTCAGGGAATGAACTGATCATATTTTTCAGCTTATATTATTCATTGTATGCATATGAGTTTTGATTAAAAACCCTGGGCCTGTGCTGTCAGTACCGACACCGCATCATTGCTTGTGTCTTGTGTGTGTAGAAGTTAGAATTTTGCATTCGTTGAACTTAATGTAATAACAGTGTTCAAAAGTAAGTCTAAAGTCATAATTTTTAAACCCAGAATGAAAATAATGTTCCCAATCACCTATTTTAACATCGTTTTAGTAGTTAATGATGTGGAATTTTGTATTCGTTGAACTTAATGTAATAATGGTGTGCAAAAGTAAGTCTAAAGTCATAGTTTTTAAACCCAGAATGAAAATAATGTTCCCAATCACCTATTTTAACATCGTTTTAGTAGTTAATGATGTGGAGTTCAGTATTTGTTAAACTTAATGTAATAACAGTGTGCAAAAGTAAGTCTAAAATCATAATTTTTAATTGAAATGAAAAATGGTGGATCATTTAGCGAATTTAGTTTTTCCAATGAAATTCTATGACATTTTCCTGGGCTTAATAAAAAATTTCAAGGGCTTTTTCAGGGGTTTCCAGGAATTTCAAGGGCTTCAAATAATTTCAAGGGCTTTCCAGGATTTCCAGGGCCCGTACATCAAACCCTGTTGATCAACCAAACTGACCTAAAACAGTTTTTCCCAACATAACACAACCTCAGAATAAAACACTGTACTTTATAAGTATGAGTTTTGAGCAACACTTTTTCTCGCTGGAATTTTTATCTTACTTCAGTTCGAGACTAATGCTGTGCATACTTGCTTTCAGTTCTTACCAGTGACAGTCTATAGACAGGTTTTACCTACCTGATCAAGAAGGGCTTCTACTGATTCGTTAACATTTTGTCCTGTGGCAGCACTTGTTTCAAAATACTTGAGCCCTAGACTTTCTGCCAAGCTTCTAGCCTCATTTTCTTCAACGACTCTTTGATCTTCTAGATCAGCTTTGTTGCCAAGAAGCACTTACAGATGAAATGAAAAATATCATAAAGTTGGGTATAGGATACTACTGTAGTCCCATCTAACTCTAGCCAGTTTATCAAAATCTAACTTCTCATTACATAACTCATACAAATAAGTCATTAGAAATGTAATTTAGAGAAAATGGAAAATGATTTTGAAAGCATATAAAACTTCTGAAGATGAAAAACAAAATCCTCTTAAACTGGTAAAGTTTGGGTTCTAGTTGAGAGAATTTAACAACGTACAATTTAGCATATAATTTTATGTAATTGGGGCTGAAAGGGTTTCAAAGTCGACGAGGATCAACAAACAGGGATCAACTGGTGTTTGTGAGGTTCAAATACTTATACTATAGCATGTACAAAACTGCTACAGAAATGACTTTGTAAAAGTTCAGTTGTAATAATAAAGAACAGCTCACCCAAACCAACAGAAGGCCAGCTGTCAGCCAACCACTGGCTGACAGAGGATTGACAGTTGGCCAACACATGGCCAATAGTCTATTGGGCTAGCTGTGCTTCAAACATCTGTCAGCCAAATGTGGGTAAAAATTTGTTCAGTCTGTAGATATGTTTACCAGTAATGTGTCTGAAATGTCAGAAACCTGTTGGTAAACTGTTGGCAAACTGTCAGCCATCTGTCGGCTGAGGTGAGTTACTTAATCTTTGCAACTACCAATGCAAAACTTACCTATATCTGGATTTTCACAGTAGGCATGAGTTTGTAGCTGACTTAACCAACTTCTTATGTTGACAAATGACTGTTCATGTGTTAAATCAAACACCAACAGAAACCCCATGGCATCTCTGAAGAAAGCTGTTGTTAAACTCCTAAATCTGCAGCAATAAAGAAGGCAAACTAAATTCATTTGGCCTCTTATGTGAACATTACCTAGCTTGGTACCATTATATTCAGAAAACCACTGATGCTAGGGGTCAGCTGTTTATGAGGTATCCAATAATAATTGTATGAATAAAATTTCTTAAATAAATTATTGCAGAAAATTAATATACAATCATGTATCTTCTTTAATGTTAATATAACATCATATTAAAATTATCTTTATGTATCTAACAATTGTTCAAAAAATAAAGACTTGTATATCTATATTATTACAATAACTTTATATAGTATTTAATAAGTTCTATCAGTGTGTAAATAACTTAAAATAAATTACAATATCAAGAAAAGCACTTATAATAAATTTCTAAAAAATCAGTTTCTATTCATTTAATGATAATTAACTAAGATAAACTGTGTTTTTAGTCTTAAATTTGGAAGTAAAAGTTCACAAGTTTACAGATCTTATCAGTTGAGTTTTATCTGACTGCATGGTACATTTCATGATATAAAAACTATAAAAATATACTTTGTGCCAACCAGCAACTACAACAACATTATATAAAACATTTAATAGCAAGCTAAACCTATGTACACAGCTGTTAAAGAAGAACAGCAGACTCACACTTCCCATTGAGGCAGAAAAAGGGTATAATAATTACATTTAAACTTGTACAGTAGGCTCAAAGACACATTAAAACCCTGAGGTGTAAAATAATTTTAAGTAACAATCTAACTGGTCAGATTCGGGTGATATTTTGCAGAATCTGCCTTAAAAGGTACAGTACTTCAGCAGAGTCTAAAAACTAAGGAAGAAGAGAGAAAGGGCCGGTACAGTCGCAAATCTGCAGCCCAGTATTCAGAACCTAATCCTTCAATGTGGCCATTGAGAGATCTTCAGAACTATGCTTTGAATATGTACAATTTTTATACCAAAATTTGAATCCATCAGATTAATCTATCAGATCCACATTCTTTATGAAATATTTGGCTAAATCTGCCAATCTACAGACTCTATTACCACCCCAAACTGAGTGCTTAGATAGCTTTTGTTATTATCAATGGTAGAGGCTGCTCAAGATGAGAAGACAGCTAAACTTGATCATGATTTTGATGGCTATGGAAAGAAATAACGACTCAGTAATTATCAGTTCTAAGCCCAATACCCGAACATATAAGTTAACAGCTTGCACAAAAATTTGTGTGCATAAAAAACAAATTTAAAATTCATTTCTTTCAACAATTTACAAAATGCCCTCCTCAGGACCAGCAGAAGGGTGTTCCTGATTACATAACTTATGGTTGAAACAATTTGATGGACTGAAACAATTTGATGAACAGCTGTTCCCCTCCATCTCCCCCAATATTTTTTTTGTCCGACCAGATGTAATCTGTCCAATAGCTAAACTTCAAAAGATTCACACACCTCTCCTGACCAGCTGTATCCCATAGTTGTAAGTGTATTCTTTGTCCTCTAGTAGACCTTGTTCCATCTGCACTCAGTGGATGATGAATCTGCAAAAAGGGAGAATATATTCAGATATAATACACTGTATCAGTTCTATATATATGTAACAATATATGAAAGTAAGATATATAGCATATCATATTATATATGTATATATACAGACACTAGCCCGGTGGTTTAATGGTCTGCATGAGTTACTGATACTAATCTAATAACATTTTTTATAGATCTTTTAATCATTTTACACCATGATTTTAATATTTTATTTCTAACTAACAGTACAGAGTAGAATAAAGGTACAGTGTAAAAAATTAAATCTTCCAAATACTTGTAATGAAATATAGTACATGGCAAAATAATAATTTATAATAGTATAGTGTGGAAAAATTTTAAAAGTTCAATAAAATTTTGAGTGTATATATTGGTACCAGTGTGGAAAAGTCCAAAAAGAAATAATATTGTCTGCTGCTTGAAAATTAAAATTATTAAAGTTTATAAGGAATCATTTCTAATAAAGCGACAAACTGACAACAAGAGTGGAAAATCTTGAAAATTAGTTAACATACAGTCCCTAAGCTTTACAATAACAATTTTTTTCTCAAAAACAATAATCCTATATGTATGACTATAATAATTAATAATAATAATAATAGTCTTCATAGGTAAAAAAATTGTTGAATAACAGACATGCTCAATTTACATAATAAACTATCTACAACAACAATGCATAGGCTAAGAACATCAATGACTGTTAAACAAGCATCTGTTTATAAAAACAGATTTAATTTTATTAGGGGCACCAGAGTACCAAGTTCTCCTTTGCTTTTCACACTGTGTCAGTAGAGCACTCTTTAGAAAAAGATTAAGCATATACTGATCATGTACTTGAACTTATACTTACCAAAGAAATAGCATTGTAAGTATATATATAAAGAAACCATTATTTTCTTAGTTAATAAGTAACTTTAAATATTTCTTGTATTCACATCTTTACTCCAAGATGTATGTTTGTTTACAAACAGAAGTTTAAGGCATTTATCAGACATACGGAAAACCTTAAAATCTTAAATACATTTAGCAACTCTTATCAAAATTCTTTACTTGTATATGATGGTGTTTGGAGAAAAAAAAATTTAGAACTCAAAAATCCCATTAAAATATCGGTCTAAGTTAATTCCCCACCCTACCCCCACTAGTTTGACACAAGCAGGTGCAAACTTGATGTTTTGATTTATAGATCAAAGATTTTCTCGTATGAAGTTTTTTCCCGAAATGTCAGGATGTAGCTTTTCTAATGATTGCCACAAGATGATATCAGGCAAACTTTTAAAACCGCAGGGTAACAGAATCAGTCATGTCCACTTCAATGCCTTCTAGTTCTTGAAATTTCTATATTCACTCTAAGAATTTCGAATACCTCGGCGATTTCTTATTTCAAAAATACTGTTTAAATATATTGCAATTACGGACTGTTCTTCAAACAAACTTTGCGATAGGACTTAATTTCAGAGACGCAGTTGGAATCTGTCTTAACCTTCAAAACATTCGCACTCTATCGCTTATGACAATCACTTCGAAACTTAACTTGGGAAACTAAATTAAAGACAATAGAACTGGATGTGAAAATGGATAAACTCTACCTAGAGTTAAATATCTTGACGTTTAAAATAAGTTTCACTTTGTAATATTTATAGCAGTGCTACTTATTAAACTTGCACATTTGCTGCAAAAATTAAAAAAAAAAACAGGTCGTGTTCAAATTTGTGAACATTGGATGCATGTACACGAGTGAAAAAATTCAGATGGCGAACGCACGCGAAATACCCCTATACAGAGCGATGTGTGGTGTGTCATGGTGCCAGAGTTAGAAATGTGTATATTGCTAAGACAACCGTTACACCGTCGTCAAAAATTCACAGAGCTATTATTTTGCAATATGAACGACAACAACAGTTTGAAAATCCATCTATAATCTAGTTGAAATAAAAACTTAAAGAAAGATATGGGTGACAATATCAAAAGGATTTCAAAGTAGATTATACACTCTTGCAGCTGTAACATGCCTCAAAGCAAAGCTAGTTTTTCTTATTTAATAACTCAAAAGTCAACTTCGCAGTTTCTCTCAGAAATAGCCAAAGAAAACGGTGCTGACGGCTTGCATGGATATACGGCACTAAAGCAAAAATAGTGAGCTTTGACAAGAAGGATGGGCAGCGAAAATTTTTGTACTTACAATTTTCTTTTCTCTGAAGTCTATTCCAACAGTCGAGATAAATTTAGGATTAAACTTCAAGTCAGTGTATTGAAATAAAAGACTTGTTTTGCCCACACCAGAGTCCCCCAAGGCCAAAAACTTTATCAAATAGTCATACTCCCCGCTCGATTCCGCCATCTTGAAACGCGGCTTTCCTTTAAATTTATTCTCAAAGTTTTTGTTATTCTAACGAGCTTTCTGATTGGATACCAAAAATAAAACAATGATTGTAATTGGATGTTTTGTTTATCGTCACTGAAAATGCTTCTGGAAGCGCACATGAGGGAAGCTTGCACCCAGATGTCAATTTTTTTGTTCCTGTTTGTTTGATTATATTGCATCTTATTGACAAAAATTAACTGTCGTAATTAGCCCTTTGTAGCTTTTGAATGAAAAAGAGCTAATAGTGTTATTGTTATTACTATTATTAATAATAATTACTGTTGTTATAACTGCACTCGAAAGTTTACAAATGGCCAACAAGTCCAACGTACGGCAACTAAAATCAGATGAATGGCAGTCAGACTGCCCTTAAGTCAAATATTTTGGCTCTTAGACCTACTGGCTCAATTAATTCGGATTCTACAATAATCTATAGAATCCGATATTTCAGTGAAAAGCAGATGACGGATCCGATAAGAGTTTTTGACTCCACCTGGACGGGAAAATTAAATACCAATGGCAATGCAGGGTAGTCCCCAGCTGATGCTTGTATTCACTCATGAAGATGAATAACTGGAAAAGGTATTTTGCTCAAGGACGCAATCCAGTGGTATGGTCGAGATTTGAACATACGCACGAATGGCACACCTCGACTGCACAACAAATGCGCGCGCCGATTTCAGTGACACTAGTCAACTTACACATGGTGGTGTCAATTCAAAGCAATTTAAGACAGTACCAAACGTTCAACATAAAAATTACGTTGTTGCTTAGTCAGGATGGTAAAATGCAACGCTTTCTTGATTTCAATTTTAATTCATTGATAAAGATTTCAAGTTGCGGGGGCCTGGGACAGAGTCGTAGATAGCTTGTCTGTAGCGGGTACCCGCAGTTACTTTGACGCGAATGAAGACACTTTCTATATTGATTCAACCCATTCAAAAACCAAAGCTTACTGTAACTTAAGCCTTGAACGGCCAGAAAAACAGGTTCGGGTATGTTTCTACACAACTATTATGTGAGAGAGATACCTTGTGTTTGAGGTCGACGATAATTCTCTGTTGTTATATGTCACAACTGTATCAGTGTGTGTTAAACTCATAGTGCAAGCTACAGTGCTATCACCCGTTTTATTTTGTTTTTACGAAATTATTGCAAGTTAGTGACTTTCTTAACTTTGAACTTAGTGTTACTATCTCAAGTTTTAAGCATTCTTCTCAGTCTGCATATTTTACAATACGTTCCGTTACGTTTTTATCCTAGTACTCTCTTATTATCCAAAACGTTCGCTTTTTCGCAGTGAGAAACTATTATATCCACAGTAAATGTTTACAGTATGTGCGCCCAATGCACTAAGCCATATAATTCGCCTGTCGCTACTAAAGAGCTTGTTTATATGTGAAAAAAGAGCAGAATTTAACACGCAGGTCGCTGTAAAGTTTTGAGTAAGGACCAAGCATATATAGAGTTGTACCTTTTCACACCAAGACACCGAATGAAACTATAGTCTGCAGTCTATCTTCAACTACTGCTCATTAAGTATCGTTGTTCATGACTTCTGAGCGAGGTTCTGGGTAGTTTTGGAGCAAAACCGGTAACTCGAAATACATAACAATGATAAATCATACTTTTAACAAATCGTATTGAGGTTCCCTGCAGTGAGTAAGCGAGAAAAAACCCAGAACTTTGGACGACGACTGCATGGGCTCCCGAGTCGCGTCAGGTTGTCTTAATATTTAGTTAAGGAAAACTTCAAACACATGCAGTTGTATCTTCATAATGAAATGTTTGTTTTTCGAACTCTGCTCAAATCTAAACTGAATATAAATATGCTATACCCACAAATGTCCAAGCCAAGCCGGTTAACGGACGAGATGCGCGCATGGGTTAAAATCTTAAAAACGGCGGTTAGGGCTAATCGGTCTTTGAACTGAATTGAGCCCAGAGTCATAAATTCAAAGGTTGTCGATCTAGCCTATTTATAAAGCATTTCTCCCTTTCTTAACAGTTCTCGTCGTGACAAATGAACACCTTCACCAAGTGAATTGGAATCCGACTCTTTGTATTTGTGGAGTTCGAAGGTTCAGTTAATCTAAAGATCATGCGCGAGGCATATTCATTAATATGTTAAAAATTTCAGCTGTGATATCTTTTAGTTACGTTTGCGGAGACTTTAGCTTAAATGTTTTTTTAACACAAGACTTGAGACTTCAGTCTAAATTCGGGCATTTGCATGAGATATAGCTAGACTGCTTAGCGATGTAAAATGGTCGGGGAATCTGCTGAAAATTCTCTTATACATATTCAAAATGCGCGTCTCTCTTCATCTCTGGAAGCGAGTTAAACATTTTTCAGAAAAGACTTCATAGCCGAGTTAGCTACTCCATCTTCGACATTGAAATTGTTCAAATGAGTTAAAATTCGAAACAGTAAGAGAAGAAAACTCAGCTATTTATCTCACTTACCAGTCGCTTTTCGCGAAAGTCGATTCCAATGGTTGGCACGAAGCGCGGATTGAACTTACTGTCCGTGTATTGGTACAACAGACTCGTTTTACCAACACCAGAATCACCAAGGGCGAGAAATTTAACCAATATTTCTTTTTCCTCAACCATAGTTTCTTGGCATACTGTACGTCAACTGAAAGTATGAAAGATCTTTCCGTACACACCTGGAGAGGAGCTGATGTATTTCAAGACATGAGGCCAAGTTTTACGGAGAGGCTATCTTGCGTCACCTGTTTTGCTCGGCAGTTTTTTAGAGGTGATTACAACTGTTGTTATTCGTTACCAGGCTGCAACGGGTTACAAAGGACAGTACGTTTTTGATAGGAGGAACTGAAACATTCGAAAGAGGCTAGTTCGTGTAAGTACTGCTACTGAAGCGAAATCTTCCAACTAGTTTGAAAGATCTAAAATTAAAGTTTGATAAGTTTAATTTGCACTAAGACACTTGTTATCGGTTTTTAAAATAAGCTTCGCGGATAATTTACGATGACAAATGCCTTTTTTAGCGCCAAAGCTGTGAAACTTTTTAAGCTCATTAGATATGTGTGAGGTCACATGTTTATAAAGACGGGAGATCAATCTCACTTTCCAGTCAAAGGCGAGTTTGCGTAGTTTGTGGCCCAGTGTTCGAGTAAAAAACTCACTAGCTCGCTGTAAACGCTAGCATAGAGCAGCTTTTAGTCCTTTCAAACCATGCGACGTCCGATAAATCTCCGTCGTATGTTTTAACTTTATTCCCACTGAATGCACTATTGTGAAAGCTTTTCAGCGAGTTTTCGGAGACTTTAGATAAAAATGGTAAGGATAAGCACTTTCATCCATTTACAGTAGCGAAGAGTTGGAAACGCTCTTAGAGTTAAAAATGCCAAGGGCAAAATGAACTCAGTAGCAACTTAAGCAATTTTCCAGCAGAAGCCAAGCAAGGTTGTTAAGAAAAGAAAAATTAAGAAAAAAATAGCATTTGAATATTATAACCTCTATGACCAATTAAAGTGATTATTATTAAGAAAAAATGGATTGATCTATGCAACGTCGCTCTGCGTGTTATTCGCGAGTTTTGATAAGTTAACTGTGAAAGAGAAACCCGAAGTTGTTTTCACGATTTGAAACCGTGACTTTGCGTTACGGTGCAGTACTCAAACAACTCGGCCCGGTTGCACGAAGCCTGGATAAGTTATGCTTTCTATTTTATACAGTAAAACTATAATAAAAGTTATTTGACACCTGATTTAAAGGCATTACTTTAGGATTCTTCCACTCACTTAACAACCAGAGATAGAGGAATCAACAAGGGGTCTTGAAAACAGTCTTTGCTTTATTAGTGACGACCATTAGCATTTATCCAGCGGATAGCTTATCGAGTGCTTCGTACAACCGGGCACTGAGCTCTGAATATAATTTAAGTAACTCAGAGACGCCCCGTAAATGCGCGGGTTGTTCAGTAGACAATTAAACTTGTTTTATTAGTGACGACCATTAGCTTTTATCCTGCGGATACTGCTTATCCAGGCTTCGTACAACCGGGCCCTGAGCTCTGAATAGAATTTAAGTAACTCAGAGACGCCCCGTAAGTGCGCGGTCTTCAGGGCTGAGTTTTTCAATAGAAAAATAGCCTTCCTATTAGCTTAATTACCGTGACAAACAATTGGTTTTGTTAAGAGTTAGCCCTGTCTGGTTTAAAGTTAATTGGCTTTCGAACAAGCGAGACTAGAGCTAGAATTTCCCAGTTAATGGATCCCCGGTGACTGTAAGCCTGTTCCAACTCTCTCAGTTTTGATCAGTGTGGGTGTAGCGTTGAATACCCATAAACGCTTATACTTTTTTTATGGAAGGTTGCATGGTCCGCTAGGTTGGCCGAGGCTTAGCCACTTCAGCTCTGCCAACAGACGGGCAAACCGCGAACCTAAAGAAAATTAAACAAAGATAATCCCCCAGACAGCTGCCCTCGTGTTACGCTTTGGTTAAAAACGGAAACCAAAGCTGTAAAACGTTTTTAAAGTCGTTTCAACGTTCATCTTAATTTGGTTGATTGCGTGCAATCGAGTTAGATAACACTTGCATCTTTACGCCAAATGATTAACAGAATACTTTACGGAGAACTAACACTTATTGAAATCGACATTTCGAAGCCATCCTGACTTCATTTTGAAGAATTTAAATTCAAATTTGTGAACGATCATATTTAGAATAAAATAATACATTTGATTGACTTGATCAGTTGACTGAAAATTTTATTTACTGAAATTAAATTCTTGAAAATGAAGTCAGGATGGTTTCGAAACATCGATTTTTATTAATTAGCTTTGATCCTCACCTATATACCTATATATTACCTCATGTAAATGTTATCCCTTTATTTCCACGTGCACACAGTTGTGTAAACTCGCTAAATAGTTCAGTTAAGAACCAAAAATGGTAAGAATTTTTGAAACGTTACCGAATGACTATTTCATTTCTAAATTAGGTCAGCATTCACTAACACTGTATCGGGTATAATTATCTTCCACATATCTTTGCGAGGATTGGGTGAGCGAGCGTGTGTACCAAATGTGCGTGTGTGTATTGGGAAGAGTTGCTGCATGAACTTTCCGTTCTAGATCTCCTTTATTTGACATGAAACGTGAAATACTATTATAAAACCATTCAAAGTGCAAAACAATACTTTGCTATTGTGTCAAAGGTTTTTGCAAGAGCGTCGGTTCTCCTAGGGCCCCGTTCCTCAAAACCTTGCTGGATAGTAAAATTTTCTCACACTTGGCTAGTTCATCGGTAAATTAAATTGCGCTCCACTGACCCGAATTAGTGAGCTGATTATAAACTATTGTATATAATGGAAGACAATTTGTAATTCCTGACAATAACTTGGCTTGTCGTACAATCGCGCAATCTGTACGAGTGGCCCGTGAGTGGGAAGCATGGCGACACAATTGAAACGGGACATCTTAACTGTTGATTTATTCATGTTCGAGGAAAGCTGAATCATTCACTCAGTCTAGTACTATTAACGACACCTTAAAGCTAGAGAAGGAGTTGGAGAAAATGAAAGACATTACAGTTTGCAAATACCTGGGGAAGCAAACTGCAACCGACTCCCTTTTTTTAAAAAGTTGCAGTTCATACGTCTTCACGTGTAGCTAGCCGACACTCGTCTTGTAACAGACAACTACGAAATAATATTAATAAAGGTAAAAAAATTGTAAAAGGGTTTCAAATATATTTTTAATCATGGATGACGAACAAAATTGAGTTTGGCTTAACTAACAACTCAGTTGTTTCGACTTTGTTTCATGACTACCATTTTATGGCGCGAAATTGTTGGCGTGCGTACACCGGCTACCGCCAAAATGTTGACGGTCGTCAAACATCGGGAAAGTCTCTAATGTTAATAAACTATCTTTGATTTCTTGAAATTATTCAGAAACATTTCCAAAATGGGAACTGACTTGGCTTGCCGCGAGTATGGCTGCAGATAAATCTAAAATCATTTTCTAGCTTTTCTACGACCGCTTGACACACAAATGACTTTGAAAAAGCTGCCACTCGCATAAAAACAAAGTCAAAAGCAACAACATTTGAAGTTGAACTATAAAATTGATCGATAGCAAGTCTTCGAGCACTGAATTCGATGCTTTAGTTCAGTAGACCATTCGAGTTGGCTAACAAGAAAATATTGTTGACTTCGTGCCAAACCGATACCGGGAAATGTTCAATCACTGAAACCATCGAAAACCTCTGCTGAGGCACAGCTACTGGATTAAAGAGTAAGTCCACCATCTTGTTTGTTGAAAATTAAGTCGGTCGAATAGCGAGTTCAATCCACCTACAAGGTTTACTGACCCTGGACTAAGACTAATTGGAGTTTTGAGGAACCGGGTCCTGAACTATAGCTAACAAGTGTATTTTAAAGATCAGTAAAAAAAAATTAGTTCTAAAAGCAAAAATGTATACTTTGCAGTATGAGAAAAATTCAATGTAAGGTATAATCAAATCAGGCAAAAGACGGCCGCCGGTACATTTACCCATAGTCCCTAGCGTACAGACGTCTAAAATTACCCATAAAAACGCAAAGTGAGAATCTATAAACCTCAAATTTGACACACACGGGGTTGTTAGTACAAGGAAGAGTTTTACCGACTGTTACCTTCGATTCCCTGATTTTTTTAGCGATGTAAGGTTCGCAATGCAGTGTGGTTAAATGTAAAGTCGCCATTTTTTTCGGAATAGTCAATTATATTGCAACGTGCTTATTTTGAAAATTGTAGCCTTTATACTGAGTTAAGGCCGTGTTACATGAGGCAATTTTTTCAGCAACTTGCAACGCAATGTTGATGATAACGAAAAATTGCAAGTTGCTGTGAGATGTCAGACGTGGACAATTTTTTCAGTCGCAACTCGCAATGATCTCGTTCGTTGCCTGCGATAAAACGATACAGTTTCTCCCAGTTAAAATGATTGGCTTTTTCGCGTTGATAGCGACAGTTTGTTGCGAAGCAGGTTGCAAAGCATATG